>CAKNYM010053093.1:31879-100976 GCA_932195095.1 Andricus curvator
ATTCGTCTCGAATCAACACATCTTTTCTATTCTCGCATCAACTTTAAATTATGAGAATGAGAAAATTTTTACTTTATAAATCGTTTTTTAATATAATATAAATTACCATAACTTCCTTACTCTTTAATAAAATGTATCAATATCATAGGTCAATCGATTTGTCTCGAAGCAAGGAATCTTTTATATTCTTGCATCAACTTTGAATTATGTTGAAGAAAAAAGTTTTACTATAAATAGGTCAATCGATTCGTCTCGAATCAACACATCTTTTCTATTCTCGCATCAACTTTAAATTATGAGGATGAAAAATTTTTTACTACAAAAATCGATTTTAAATATAATATTAAATGACGATAACTTCCTCACTCTTTAATAAAATGTATCAATATTATAGGTCAATCGATTCGTCTCGAACCAAGGAATCTCTTATATTCTTGCATCAACTTTGAATTATGTTATAGAAAAAAGTTTTATTATAAAAAACCGATTTTTAAAATATTATTGTGTGCTAACAAAAATGCAATAAATATTTTTAGAAATCCTTTGGTCAGTTTCAAGATATTAGTGGTGAAAACCGTTTTCAAGTTATAGTGTTCACAAAAAAAGTGTGACATCCACACGCACACACATCTGGACAATTGCTTAGAACATTGTATTAGACATTTCTAAATTGAGGAAGATTTAATTAAATGAATTTTAAATGTTTGGAAAATGTTACCATTAAAAAGCTTCCTCTATGAGAAAGCAAAATTAAATTATTTGGTTGAGAATGCAATTGTTTCCGGTTGAAGTTTATTCTTTTTTTTATTTCGACCAGTTGGTTGACAATTCAATTGTTTTGTTGAAAATTCGTCCATTTTCATCGTAAATGCATCTTTTTTGGTTGAAATAAATTCAATAAATAATTTGACATTTTTTTATTGTAATCTGAAATTTGATTGTTTTCCTCCGTTCATATAAGATTTCATATTGGAAACATTACAAGGTTAAAATGCTGCTCTTTGAATATTAATAGTCAGATAAAATGAAAAACTGATCAGGGAAAAATCAGGGAACAGTCAGCGAATTTTGAAAACGAAGTTTTTCAGAATTCTTAAGCGAATTATCTAAAAATATAAATTATAATCATATAGTAACAAAATTAATGGCATAATTGCGTCATTTACGCCACTGGACACGCGACGAAGAAAAGATCCAACATCTGCATACTGGTCAAGTATGCAAATACGTGTACAAAATAATCACGTACTTATTCTTATTTCATACAAGCAAGGGAGTTGCCTCATTATCCGCATATTTATCGTTTATTTTATTTAATTTTATTTAATTTATTATTATCGCATGCGATTCGACGAGTTATGTATTATACTTAACGCTAAATATATATGATAGAATGACAAAAAAGGAAATGTTTATTATAGCAGCAGGTAGCACTCGCGCTTCGCTCCTTCATTTCCAGATGTAAACACCGTGAAAGATAGCCCATTAACGTAAAAACATTGCAGATTTTCAAAGCCTATGGATATACAAATTGTGCATAACCTTTTCAATCTTTTTTCCCCATTTCTTTTTACAAATATAATATATCACGGATCAGAGACTTTCCCATATGCAAACAAAAAGGATTACTTTTGAACCAAATTCTTCAATTTTCAAAAAATATATGAGATTTTAATCAAATAGTTCAGTTTTCAACCAAAAACATGAATTATCGAACAAGAAGATTAATTTTTTACTCAAAAATACGTATTTTCAACAAAATACATACTAAATTGTCAGCGAAGTAGTTCAATTTTCAACTAAAAAGAATAAATTTACCACCAAAAATTTATTAGTTCAATTTTCAGTACAAAAATCAATTTTTCACCAAAAAAGAACGATTTTTCAAGAAAATATTTGCATTTTCAACCAAAGAGATGAAATTTTTCAATCAAAATGATGAATCTTCAACCTGGATAGATAAATTTTCAGTTAAAAAATAAATTTTGAATCAAAACCCAACGATTTTTAAGAAAATACTTATATTTTCAACCAAAGAGATGAATTTGCAACTGAAATTATTAATCTTATATAAAAAATGACTTTTTAACAAAATTGTTGATTTTTCTACAAATATATTAAGTTTTAACCAAAAGAGAATAATTCTCAAAAAATGTGAGAACTAATATTTCAACCAAAAAAGATTTAAATTTCTTAATTAAAAGCAGTTGAATTCAACAACAAAAAATGCGAAGTTTCAAGAAATTAGTAGTTGAAGTTTCAACTAAAAAGGAAAAATTTTCAGTTCAAAAATTAATTTGCAACCAAGACAGAACAAATTTTCAAGCAAATAGTTAAATTTTCAACCAAACAGATGAATTTTTCAACTAAGCTGATGAATCTTCAATCTGAATAGTTGAATTATCAGTTAAAAAATAAATTTTCAACTAAGAAACAATGATTTTCAAGAAAATAGTTAAATTTTCAATAAAAAAGATGAATTATCAATCAAGAAGATTCATTTTCTATTGAAAAATACGATTTTTTAACACATTACACGAATTTTCAACGAAGTAGTTGAATTTTAAATTAAAAAAGACAAATTTACATTCAGACTCTTAAATTTTTAACTAAAGGGGATAAATTTTCCACAAAAAATTTAATATTTAAGTTATCAGTTTAAAAATCAATTTTCAACTAAAAAAGAACGGATTTTCAAGAAAATAGTTAAATTTTCAACCAAAGAGATGACATTTTTCAATCAAAATGATTTTCAGTTAAACAATCAATTTTAAACCAAAAAACAACGCTTTTTAAGAAATTACTTATATTTTCAACCAAAGAGATGAATTTTCAACTGAAATGCTGAATCTTATACAAAAAATAACTTTTCAACAGAATCGTTGATTTTTCTACAAATATATTAATTTTTAACCAAAAGAGATCAATTCTCAACAAAAAATGTGAGAAATAATATTTCAACCAAAAAAGATTTAAATTTTTAAATTAAAAGCAGTTGAATTCAACAAAAAAAGACGAAGTTTCAAGAAAATAGTAGTTGAAGTTTCAACTAAAAAGGATCAATTTTCAGTTCAAAAATTAATTTGCAACCAAGACAGAACGAATTTTCAAGAAAATAGTTAAATTTTCAATCAAAAAGATGAATTATCAATCCAGAAGATTCATTTTCAATTGAAAAAAACGATTTTTTAACAAAATACATAAATTTTCAACGAAGTAGTTGAATTTTCAATTAAAAAAGACAAATTTACATTTACATTATTAAATTTTTAACTAAAAGGAATAAATTTTCCACAAAAAAATTTAATTTTTAAGTTTTCAGTTTGAAAATCAATTTTCAACCAAAAAAGAACGGAATTTCAAGAAAATAGTTAGATTTTAAACCAAATAGATGATTCTTTCAATTACATAAAATGATGAATCTTCAAGTGGAATAAGTTAAGTTTGAAATAAAAAATGAATTGTTAAACAAAAAAACAATCATTTTAAAAAAATAGTTCAGTTCATAACCAAAAAGATAAACTTTTAACTAAAATGATGAATCTTAAATAAAATTGACTTTTCAACAAAATTGTTGAATGTTCTACAATGATGTTAATTTTTAACCAAAAGAGATGAATTCTCAACAACAAATGTAATAGTTAATATTTCGACTAGACAGATTTTACTTTTGAATCAAAAACAGTTGAATTTAACAAAAAAGGAAGAATTTTCAAGAAAATAATAGTTGAATTTTCAACTAAAAAGGATAAATTTTCATTTCAAAAATCAATTTACAACCGAAAAAGAACGAATTTTCAGGCAAATAGTTAAATTTTCAACTAAATAGATGAATTATCAACCATGAAGATTCATTTTTAATTGAAAAAAACGATTTTTCAACAATATACATGAATTTCAGACAAAGTAGTTAAATTTTCGACCAAATAAGATAAATTTTCAAATAAATAGTTGAATTTTTATCTAAAATGGATAAATTTTCCGCAAAAAATTAAATAGTTACATTTTCAGTTCAAAAATTAATTCTCAACTAAAACGTTGGATCTTCAATTGGAATAGGTTCATTTTCAGTTACAAAATAAATTCTTAAAAAAAAAGAATTCGCTATTTTCTAATAATTTTGAGTAATATAAAAACTGTGGGAAAGTTGTAAATTTCAAATTTAAGAACGTAGTTTCTTTGACAGATATTAACGTATCGTGACAAGATGAACATAATATTGATTTTTCTTTAGTGATTAAATAATTTTTTTAATTTAAATTTATTAGCGATTTATTGATCGTAGCTTTCCATTTTATTGGGAATTTTTCAATTGATCTTTTATTTCTAGTGTTAATAAATCAGATTTTATTGTGTCTTATGTATCTACTCTAAAAAAAAAATTTCTAATAGAACGGTTTTGAATTTTTCAGAACTAATTCAGTGTATTTGTAATTGTTAGAGTGATAAAGAAATTTAAAAAAAATGAGTGAAAACAATCAAAGTTACATAACTTCCTGTTTTTCTTTTATTTGAATATAATTTTCCATATTTGCTCATCAATAATAAAAGTACACCTAACTAGAAATAAGATCGCTTAGAATTCAAGGATACATTCTAATATATACTTAGCGACAGTTCATAGATTGAATATTAATGTTAAAAGTGTTTATTTATACTTTAATTAAATTGAATCTCATTTAAGGAACTCAATTATAATTCAATACATCTCCAGAAGAATTTTTCGTTTTTCAAAAAATTAAAAATTAGTTTTTTATAAAACCTTCTTTTTATCCTATTTAAAAAATTAGGAGATATTTCAAAGTTTTCGAAGTTTTAAAAAGATTCAAAAACAAATTAACATTTTAAAATATTTCAAACCATTTTTAACCAAATTTGTTTTCTTAAGATTCAGGGAAAAATTTACATTGATTCTTTATTTTTTTTTAATTATTATAAAGAAAATATTTATAAATATTTTTTAAAACATTTTAAATGATTCTCTAAATCTTCGAAAAAGAATATAGACAATTTTTAGGTAAATTTTTTAATTTTGCAAGATTACAAAATCATACAAAATATTCTAATAAATTGAAGAAATAATTAGAAGTTTTGAAAACACACAAAAATAACTCAACAATTTTTTAAATGTCAACAAATTCAAAATAAAATGTAGATTTTTTAAGATTTCTATCAAAAAATGTATAAGTTTTTGAAGAAGTTTAAAAGGTTTCAATAGAATAAAAAATTGTTCTTGAAATTTCTAGGAAAAATTATCAAGAAGGAATCTTGAAGATTTGGAAACTTATTTGTTTTGCATAGTTTTTTTTTAAATATCAGGAAAAATTCAAAAATCATAAAAGAAAATTTAATTTAAACAAATTGAATCAAAATTTATGTTATTGAAGTATTGAAATAAAATGCTGAAGTTTTTTTTTAACGATTTTTAAAGTTTTCATGATTCAAATTGAATTTTCTCAAGATTTCTGACATTATTTGAAGTTATTTTTTTTATCATTTTAATTGTATAGAAAAAACATTATAAAAGATATCAAAAATTGAAAAAAAACAAATTCGTAATATTTGAAGACAATTTCAGGAATTTCGAAAATTTATAAAATATATTCTAATTTTTTCCAAGACTCGAGAAATTTTAAACATATTTCAGGCTGACTCACATTTTTCCTAAAATTTCTTAAAATTCTGTAAAATAAAAAACAAATCATAGAAATTTTCTACATACTTTTTCGACTTATCTGAAATTTTCAAACATCTTTTTGAATTTTTTCAAGATACCTAGCAAAGTTATATTTATATAACTTCAAAGCAAATAAACAAAGAAATTAAAAAAAAAAAATTATTCTAAATTTTTATTTTGTATTGAACGTTATTTTTTCCTTCAAACTATAATTCGCCTAACATTTTTTTCTTTCCCGACTAAAAATCGTTTTTGGTTGAAAATTCAACAATTTTGTTGAAACTTCGTCTTTTGGTTTGAAAATTCATCTCTTGGTAGAATTTGTTTTTAAATTAAAATTACTACTATCTGGTATAAAATTAAAATCTTTTTGGGTTGAGGACTGAACTATTTTGTTAAAAATTCGTCTTTTTGGATGAATTTTTGATTTAAAATTAGGATCTTTTTTAGTTTTATTATCAACTATTATATTTTTCGTTGAGGAGTCATCTTTTTTGGTTGCAAATTCAACAACTTTTTAAAAATTTAGGCTACTTTCTTAAAAATTCACTTATTTAGTTGGAGATTCATAATTTTAGTTGAAAATTCGTCTTTTTTGGTAGAAAATTAATCTTCTTGGTAGAAAATTCATGTGTTTGATTGAAAATGAACTTTCTTGTTGAAAATACGTATTTCAGGGTTTAAAACGTAAACTTTTTTTCTATAAAACTGGTCTCTTTTAGGAAACATTTCATGTTTTCTGTTCAAAAATACAACCGGTTGAAAACTCTTTTGGTTGTGGATTTAAATATTTTTTATTGAAAATAAAAATATTTTTGTATTGAAATATCAACTATTACATTTTTCGTTTGCGAATTCTTTTTTTCTGTTTGAAACTTGAACTGTTTGGTTAAAAATAAACTTTTTTATTGAAATTTTTATTTGACATGTCTGAAATTCCCAAAAATCCTTTCGAATTATGTCAAGAATCCTAGGAAAGTTAAATTTATATAACCTTAGAAATAATTAAACAAATAAACAACAAAAAATAGTTTATTAAAATTTGTATTTAATATCGTAAATTATTTTTGCTATCAAATCGAAAAAAAAACACGATTGATGATGCTAGTTATTTAAATTAATCCCATTCTGGACTTAGTTTCCTGCAAACTATTTCTCAACTAAATTGCTGGTTAAAACTGAGAATTAGTTGAGACATTAGCAATTATTTTTATACGCCTCCCACTAATGCCTGAAAAGACTCGTCATGTTGTTTCATAATCCATGGATTATAATACTTCGCCTTGCAGCTAGCAGACTATTATTCAAATTTGCCGAGGATGGCATTTCTCAAGTTTAAAAAAATTACGCGACACCTTGCACACTATCGAGCTGCATAATCCAAGCATTAAAATAGTTAAAAGTGTGCAATAAAGGAAAAAGAAAAAGGCTAGCGCAAAAAACCCTCGCAGGTTCAAGGCGAAGAATAAACTTCTTCACTAAGAACAACTTTTCGGTGTTTTTCAAGCATAATTATAATAATCTTGAAAGAGTTATAAGAGCCCTGTCATCCTTGATTCATTAGTCGCTGCTTTCAAAGTTAAACAATTATTAATAATAATTATTGTTATTATTATCTTTGAATTCTTTCATTAATTTTGTCCACATTAAAACTCCTATGTTTCCGCCTTAGGTTGGTCCAAAAATCCATTGAAATTGTTTGTCGAATGTCCATGCATATCGCCCCCAAATTTGTTAGAATCCACAACAAAAAAAAGGCCCTCTCCCCCTTGGTGCATACGATATTTTTTATAACAAATGGATGATTTCAGACATTTCTCGAAATACAGTCGTGATTTCAGTCCATATTAGATTTTCAGTGAAGAAGCATGAAATTCATGTTAACTTATTCCAAATTATCAAAAAATCCAATCAAAAAATTGCCGAAAATGTTTGGTAATTTACGGTAATTTTAAAGGTGATTTATGGTAACTTACCATTAATTGCCAAAAATTCAATTCAAACATGTCTATAAATTTGCGGAAATTAATGGAAATTTTCAGTAATTTATGGTAATTTTACAGGTAAATATGGTATCTTACTATACATTACCCGAAATTCATTTTTAAACATTTCCATAAATTTCCGGAAAATTATGAAAATTTTCGGTAATTCATGGTAATTTTACCGGTTAATATTGTGACTTACCATAAATTACCCAAAATTCATTTTTAAAAATTTCCAGAAATTTATCTGGACCGTCTATTCTAGACGAGCTTTTCGTGCCCTAATCAGGTGCTGGCTAGCCCATCAGGACCAACAATTCAAATATTTTTTGTAGATTTAAAAAAAGAAACAGAGTTTTTAAAAGTATCACAAAGGAAAAAAAAAACTCTAAAAAAAATGAATTTTTTGCCTCATCATCTAATCAGCCTTTTCCGGCCCTAATCGGGTGCTGGCTAGCCTATCGGGATCAAAAAAATTTCTAACTTTCGGATCCAAATATTGTTTGCACGTTTTCCAAAATATCTAGGGTGTTTAAAAGTATAAAAAATGTACATTAAAAACAGAGAATTTTTTGTTCATCATATAAACAGCCTTTGAATTAATTTTTAACATCAACTATATAAAATAGATTTTCACAAGACTGACTGCCTTGCGCTAGATAAGTTCCTTCAGACCAGCGTTTAACCATACAAAAACGTTTCACTCCTACTCAGCGCCATAATAGGTCGCCTTGGCAGCGCCACATTAGCGGTCAGGGTGGTCTATCCTGGCCCCGAATAGCTCCAGGATATTTTTCTACACAGGAAGCCCCATGAAGTTTAACACGTATTTTCCATAAGAAAAAAAATATGTTTTTGTAAATTTTATTCAAAATCGTCAATATTAGGTGAATCGAGTTGAAACTCAACACTTCTCTTCAAAATTAGCCATAAAATACGAAACAAAAATTACTTTTCAAATACCACCTCCATAAGTCTGTTTTATAGGGTTCCAAAAAATCCCATAAGTGAAGAATTTGGTTTTGCAAGTTTTTTGCAGGTTTTATACTTTATATTGATAATTAGATTTTGACATAAATTGTTTTAAAAAATTATTATTGCTTTTAGCAATTTTCTCTAAGAATAGAGTTAGAAAATCACGGTTTTTTTTTTATTTTTCCAACTTATATTCATTTTTTCAATTAGATCGGAGCAATAGTCAATTAAACATAACAGAAATAATTGTTTTAATCATTTATTATTATTTATGATAATATTCCCTTAGAATAATGCTAAAAAGTTGCAGTTTTCTTTGAAATTTTCCTCCTTTTGTCCACTTTTCAATTAAAGTGATGTAATAATTAATTCAAGTTAACATACATTTTTATTTAAATAATTTATTATCATTTTTAATAATATTCTCTTCGAATAAAGCTAGAAAGTTGCGGTTTTTTCTTAAATTCTCAAATTTTCGTCCACTTTTTACTTAGTCAGGTAATAATTAATGCAAGTTAACCAACATAATTGTTTCAACAATTCATTATTGTTTATAACTATCTTATCTTAGATATATGCCAGAAAGTTGCCGTTTTTTCTGAAATTTTTAACTTTCCTTTTCTTTTTAGTTATGAACAAATAATAAATAATAAATAAATAAAGAATAGAGAGAATCATTTTTTAAACAATCTCTTTATTTTTTGTGAATATACTTTTCTGAAATAAAATAGATATTAAAAATATTCTTTAAATATTCTACATGGATCATATTGAATGTAAGTTTTTCTTGAAGTAGTTACTGCGAGCCTTTTTGTTTAAACAAATATTAATATTTAATATTTATTTCTAACAAAAAAAAGAAAAAAAAAGCTGAAAATTTTGGAAAAACCAGCAACTTCACAGAAAAAACAGTAGATAAACTTCACATCGATTTCCGACGAAAGATTCTCTGCAACAAAAATTAACTTCGGAGGATAAACTTTACACAAATATCGGTTAAACTTTCTTTTGTTTTTCCACGACAAACACATGTATTTTGAAAGACGCGAAGTTGGCTGAACAAAACTTTATCGCTCTAAAAAATTTCCTGCAACAAATTTTATTCTTAGTTTTTTCTGTGTTGCTAGCATTACTCTAAGATAGTTATAGACAATAATAAATTGTTTAAACAATTATGTTTGTTAACTTGCATTAATTATTACCTCACTGAGTGGAAAGTGGACAAAAAGTCCCATATTAAAAAAAAACGCAACTCTCTAGCATTATTCAAAGAGAATATTATTAAAAATGATACTAAATTATTTAAACAGTTATGTTCGTCAACTTGAAATAATTATTACCACTCTAATTGAAAAGTGGACAAAAAGTGGAAAATTGTAGAAAAAACTGCATCTTTTTAACATTATTCTAAGAGAATACTATTATAAATAATAATAAATGGTTTGAACAATTTTTTTTGTTAAATTTAATTTACTTTTGCCTCGCTCTAACTGAAAAGTTGAAAATAAGCTGGAAAAATCGGAAAAAACCGCGACTTTCTAATTCTATTCTAAGAGAAAAATGCAAAAAACAATAACAATTGATATAAACATCTAATTGTCAGTAGAAAGTAGTATTTCGTGTATTAGAAACAATTTTTATTCTAAAAAACCGCAAAAAAAATCAGAATTAGCGCCAAAAACTCGCAAAACCAAATTTTTCACTTATAAGGTTTTTCTGGAACCCTATAAAACAGACTTATGGGTGTAATATTTCCAAATTAATTTTTGATTCGTATTCTATGACCAATCGTGAAGAGAAATGTTGAGTTTTAAACTCAATTCACCTAATAATGATGATTCTGAATAAAATGTGCAAAAACGTCTTTTTTGTTATGGAAAATACAGAATAAACTTCATAGGGTTTGCGGAACCTCTAAATGCCAATTTTTTTAAATAAATTTATTTTTTGTCGATTCCAACAAAGAGGGCGATATACTGAGAATTTTTATTAATGCTTTTTCAAAATTGAACAGTTTTTAATTGTAAACCTTTCAAATTGTAGAAATTTTAGTTGTAAATCTTTAAAATTGAAGATTTTTTAATTGGAAATATTTACAATTGAAAATTCTTCAAGTTTTGCGAATAGCAAGAAATACTCTATATTTTTGATGACTTACATTCAAAATTTCTTCAATTTGAAAGATTTAGAATTGAAAACTTGAATTTTGATCTTTTTAACTTTTCAAACTTGTAGACAATTTAATTGTACACCCGTGCTTTTTATCTTTAAAATCGTCAAAATTTGAGAATTTTATATTTATTCATTTATACAACTTTAAAATTGAACATTTTTCAATTCTTCAAAATTGTAGAACTTTGAATTGTAAATCGTTAAAATTGAAGAGTTTTTAATTTTTATAATTTACAATTTGAAAAATTCTGTAATATTTACGCTTCAGATTCGAAATTTCTTCAATTTGGGAGAATTATAATTAATGAAATAAATGATTAATTTCTAAAATTTATAATTATTTAGAACAAATTTGTCCTTTTTTGAAAATGTTACCTAATCTAAAATTTTTTTGATTTGAAACATTAACAATTTTCAACTCAAAATCGTTCAATATAGTTTTTTTCAAATTTGAAACGCTTTAAATTCTGAATCATGAATTATTGTTTCAGAAATTTTTAAATTTAATATCGATAATTTTGTTTAATAATGGATTTTTGTGATACACATTTATCACTTCCATTGAAATTTTAACTAAGAATTTTTATCTCCCTGAATTTGTATTACCCTAAATAACTTTTTTTCTTATGGTAAGAAAAAATTAGATAGCAAATGGTTTGGTCGAAAAAAATATTCCGCAGTTGTCTCGTTATTTTAAATTTTATTTTTAAAACGGCTCATATCACGTTTTGATATTGGACGAATAATTGAAATATTTGTGTCGAATATTTATATACATTTTTTTTTAATTGGGTAGAAATATATAGATCGAGGATATAAAAATGGTTTCGAAATTTGAAATAGCTCAAAAAGGTTATAACTATTTTTTTAAACTCAAACTTTTAAGTAATTTACGGAAATAATATTTTGTTTAATTTGAAAAATTCAGGCTCCACAGTAAATTCTACATAAAAGTGGAGAGTTTCAATTGATTTTATTAATACACAGCCAACAATGTATGCAATCCGTGATATGAGAGATTTAAGAAAAATAACAAAAATAATAAAAATAGGATAACTTCGCAGATTATCTTCAACCAGGCTATGCTGGTTGTTGAATTTTGTTTACTATGAGTAAACAGTTGTTATAAGTATACAAAATTATTGAAAACAATGGATATTATAATTTAATTTTAAAAATGTATCCATGGGTACATGGATTTGAACCCCCACATTTTTGCCCGCATGGCTTTCTGACACTTAGTTCACACGACCATTCTATAGAATTTTCAAATGTGTTCCTAGTTTCTGTTATATGAAACTGTTTTTTAAATTAAAAATAAATTTTTTAGAAAATGTTGATATTAGTTGTTTGCTTTAGGGTCAAGTAAATATAATACAATTTTATTAAATTGTCTCAAATGTTTCGGCACACAATGATTGCATTCATCACTGGATTTTATTAATTCTACAACAACCGATTATTAAACATAAATTTATTGAGAATCCTATGCTCCTAATGGTACAACCATTTTTTTCGGTTGATGTTACTATCCGGTTTCTCGAAGTAACAATGCGAATATAGAAATATTAACAATAAAAATGGTTGGATCAATCAGTATGTTCTCAGTATCATATATCACAAACGAAATTAGTTGAACCCACTATTGTGTTCAACGATAACTTCTAAAAATCATAAACCCTCTATCTACCAAAGAACATCCCTTACTTGTAACAGTAGAACAAAGATGACCCACTGATAGTACTTGTGCTGTTTAACTAAAGGATGTGGTCCATGACCATGCACTTCCGTTTTTGACACCCCACTGTTCGAAATACCAGGATAAGGAATAGCTTGACCAAGGCTTAAGTTGAATGCGTGGACCATGCTGTAGGTTGTGTGTAGCCAACAGAAGGTCTCAAGAACAACCTTGTCCACAGAGCCTGCAGACTCGCAGTGTATCGGTGAACCGGAGATGCTCTTGCAGACCAAGGTTAGACATCCTGCAAGTAGGAGGGCGACTGTTGCTCGATAATGCAGTCGAAATATTAAAGTATCCTCGGTAACTCTCCTAACTTTAAAAAGTGATCTGATCGAGCCAAAGATGTCTATCATCTTCAGCATTATTGGCATTTTAGCCGCCAGTATTAAAAAAATTCACCCAGTCGATTGCCTCAAAAATGATATCCAATTCGCATTAGGGAATTATCCTCATCCGAAAGATCTCCTTCGACCTCCAGGTCGTCCTTTCTATCCAAAAGGACATTGTACTGACCTAGGAAGACCTTTACCTTCCTCTCGAAACCAAACTTTCGCACCTTTATCACTATCATTGATTTATTAACCACTCCCTTATTATCTCTCATTGTTCTTTAATTTCAAAAATCTTCACTCCCCTTGTGCTGGCGAAACCTGTTTTTCTTTCTGAAGCATTCCTTCGAAGCTTCTTTCTTTCGTGTCGTAGAATGCGGTTATTTCATTTTCACCGACACTTAACTCGCGATTTATTATAGATGTCAGGAAGGATTTGATTGTGAGATTACACTTTGTTAGGTGACAAGTTTTGTAAGGATAAAGGATTCTTTGACGAAGAATGTGATTTTCCAAAGGGAGTATTTTTCGTGAAGATTTATGTCTGGAAAGAAGGGTCGTTTTGCAGAAAAGAAATGAGAATTTTCTGTAAAGAAAGATAATAGTCGAGAGAAGAAAAGACACACGTGGGACACGGTAGCAAGTCGTTAGAAGACTGATCGGACTTGAGGGGCATCCCTTGGCCTCGACCAATGCTGAACACATAACTTATATTATCTTTCAAGTTTCAACCCTCGCCTTAGACCATGACACGAGACAAATGTTAAGAACTTAAAGGAATGTCGTTTGTCGATTAGCGCACCTACAAACGACGAATTCGTTCCTGTTTCGACGATTGGAACTATGGTCAAGGGAAGCCCCACGAAAGACGTTGTTGATTGTGTCGAGATGCCGTCATCGACCTGTTGTACAAGATTAGGCGAATAACGAAGATAAAAATGCTAGAAACACCATTTTTATAAAAAAATCCGATAAGAAGTGCTAAAGGCTTGTCTAAACCAAGAAATCGCCTGTTGGAACGAAAAATTTTACCACACATGTCTCGCACTCCTCTACTATTTGCTACTTTTTTCGGGGTAATATTATACAACAAAAATCTTGTTTTTGTTAAACCTTAATCTAAGCACATTTTTGATCTTAAAAAAAAAACGTAAACCTAATTTTTGGCTTATAATAAGACCAAGTTTCTTAATTCAAAAATTTTTTTCTGTGTACTAAAAGGTACTTTTTCGGTATAGTACTTACTGGCCCGACAATTATAGACCTGTCCTTGAAATAACCAGAATTCTGATTTTTAAATAATTAAACTATATAATTCTGAGTTTTTAATAATCTTAAAATCTAATACCCCTTAAATTAATATTTTTATTGAAAAAAATGTACTTCATTTTCATTAGATAAAAGTATTTTAGGATACACTTAAAGCATTTCAAGACAAAATTCGTTTCTTTTTAATACACTTTTGAAACCAGTGTGA
Organism: Andricus curvator; assembly: GCA_932195095.1. NCBI lineage: Eukaryota > Metazoa > Arthropoda > Insecta > Hymenoptera > Cynipidae > Andricus > Andricus curvator. The sequence goes on from CAKNYM010053093.1 coordinate 46,236, forward strand.
TCGCCATTTTTTTTTAATTTTCATTATGGAACAGGAAATAAGAAACCTTATTTTTGCAATAAAAATGTGTGCACATACAGATATATAATAATTGATAAATAACATTTTTATAAATACATTCACGCAGGCAAATCATTTCTAAATTAATATAATTTTCGGAAAATTTGAAAAAAGAATCTTCTCAAATATTTGAAATATCATTAACCAAAGTATAACTTTTAAATTTCGCATCAGACTTATTTCAGTTTTTTTTTTGTCGAGAAAAAAGCATTCTTCTTTTCCTCTAAAACTATAAACTTAAAAAACTACATTATAAAGGTAAAACGATTTGTTTCTTTATGCGACAAATTAATTTTTTTGTTAACCTAAATCCTTTTTGTAAACAATATTTAACTTTATTGTAAAGAAGAGAGCTCTTCTTCAGATTTTCTTGTAAAATTTCGCGATAAAAAAAGCTCAAGAAAAAAAATGAATGAAACAAAAATTGAACAATAGATTTTATTCGCAAAGAAGTGAAATGCTGCTTATGAAAAGGGTTGAAAATATTTAAAAAACATAAGATTACAAGAAATGCGGGCTGCAAATGGACAAATTTCCCCCCTAATAATTTATCCAGTTTCTAAAGTTTATATTTGTTTTATAGAAAACTGAAAAAATTCTTTGAAATTTTAAATATTTTGAGTAACCTTGGTACACTACTACTTTTCATTATTTTCAAGATAAGTATTTCCATTTTATTCCATTATTTTGTAAAAAAAAAAAATTTCACAGAATTATGGAATTTTTAAAAGATTTTACGGCATTTTGTAAGATTTCCGAGGATTTCAGTAATTTTAAAGAGTTTTAAAGGATCTCAATAAGGTATTTTGATGAATTTTCCAAGATTTTAAAGGATTTCATAGAACTTTAAATATTTTAAGGAATATCATCAGATTTTATGTAACTTCATGGCATTTAAAGTATTTGAAAGATTTAAGGGTATTTTAAAAGTTTTCAAGGAATTTTTAAAGGCTTGAAAAAATGTTCAAGTGATTTCAAGATATTTTAAAGGATTTCGAATATGTGAGGGTATTTTAAAGCATTTCAGGTAATTTTCAAAAAATAAAAAAATTTAAAGGAATTTTCCAAAGATTTTAATGATTTTAAGGCATTTAAACCAATTTTTTAAGGGATTTGAACGAACTTTATAAGATTTCCGAGGATTTCAGTAATTTTAATTGTTTTAAAGGCTCTTATTAAGATATTTTAAGGAAGTTCCAAGGATCTCAGAGGCTTCAAATATTTTAAAGAATTTCAAGGAATTTCAAGAAATATCGTGTAAATCCACGGGATTTCAAAGTATTTTATAATATTTTAATTAAATTTCAAAGAATTTATTGACGAGAGTTAAGGTATTTAAAAGCATTTCAAAGATTTGAAGGTAGATTTTTCAATATTTCAAGGTGCTTCCAAAGGTATATAAATTTATTTCAAAATTTGAAGAATTTTAAGGATTTCAGGATATTTTAAAAAATTCCAAAGGATTTTTAAGGAATTTAAACGGATTTGATAAGATTTCCAAGGATTTTAGTAGTTTTAAGAGAATTTAAAAGGCCCTCAATAAAGTATTTTGATGAATTTCCAAGGACCTCAAAGGATTCAAATATTTTAAGAGATTTCAAGGAATTTCAATAAAGGAATTTTAATGAAATTCCAATGAATTTATTCACAAAAATTAAGGGATTTCAAAGCATTTCAAAGATTTGAAGAGATTTGGAATATTTCAAGGTATTTCCAAAAATATTAAACGTTTTTGAAGATTTTGAAGAATTTTAAAGTCTTTAGGACATTGTAAAAGATTCCAAGGAATTAGAATCAGTTTCACGAAATTTCCAAGTGTTTTAGATTTTAGGGTATTTCGGTACTTTAAAATATTCCAAGGAATTTTCAAGAGCTTTAAAAAATGTCAAGGGATTTCAAAAAATTTTAAGGTATTTTGAAGGATTCCAAAGAATTTTCAAGAGAATTGAAAAATTTCAAGGAATTTCATTTTTTTATACATTGTGGTTATAAACTATATATCATTTTTCCACGTAGGTTATCAGATTTCATGTAACTTCTCGGGATTTCAAGGAATATCATAATATTTTAATGACATTCCAAAGAATTTAATCTCAAGAATTGCAGGATTTTAAATATTGCATGGTATTTCCAAAGATTAGAAAGAATTTAAAAGTTTTTAGGGTATTTTAAAAAAATATTTATAAAAACGAAGTTTTGTCACCTCTTTTGAAAGGAATACTACCCCCAAAATGATTCAACTATATTTCTTTATTAATTAAGTATTAATTATATGATTAATTAAGTAATTAATTGATTAATAATTAACTAAAAAATTACGTGATTAATAGATAATTAAATATTGTTTTATTATCATTCAACATCATTGTCTTTTAATTGAAATTTAGGCCTTGGCTACATATACCGAAATTTCGTTACGTCTAGCCTGATATTTCTGGTATAAATAGTCGGTCCTGAAAAAGGGACTATTTTTACGAAAATTTCGGTACAAAACACCGCGTTTCTTTAGTACACAGCAAAAAAATTTTCTTCAGCCATAAGGTCTGTTTTCTTGGCTGTACATGAAAATTTGGTTGAATCAAACCACTTTTGGTTGATATAACAAAATATTTGATTAACTCAACAAATATTTCTTATTGAATCAACCAAATACTCTATCTACCAGAATATTTTATAAAAACAACCAAAAAATTTAGCTGGATCAACCAAACACTTTTTTCTCCATATAATAACCATATTCTATGGTTGAACAAACAACATTTTTGTTGATTCAAACAAATCGTTTTCTGAGTGTACGCCTAGACGCTGCCTTAAAATTTAATTAAAACCTTGCAAGATTACAGCTCAACGGGGTAATTTCGGACATGTGGGGTAAATTCGGACATTCTTAAATTTATAGTTTAAATTATTTAAGGTGGGTTTAGTTAGAATCTAAAACTAGTTGATGGCTAAACTGATTCCAGATTCTGGTTAAAATCACATTATGTAATTTAAACTATCAATTTAGGAATGTCCGAATTTACCTCACATGTCCGAAATTATCCCGTTTGTCAGTATCTGTTGAATGAAACCATTTCTCGGCCAAAGTAATCATACTTTGGTTCAACGATATCACCTTCCCGAAGACATGTCTTTGGCACCAAAAATTAAAAATGATGACGCGATGAGGTGGCACCTGTATAATGTCGTCACGATTCAGCTGCATTATATTCAAGTAGCATAAAGATAAAAAAAAAAAGTAAAAAAATAGAGTGTCTAGCTAGCCCCTGGCACATACGAGTCATGATCGTTGATTGAGCTTTGGCTACTGGCCCACGGGAGAAAATGTGAGGAAAAGAGGAAGGACTGGAAAGAGGGTGTTGAGGATAGGTGAGAACGTCGTCTTCTTCGTCGCCAAGGCATCCGGGTCATTGTCAAACTAAAGTTAGCCACAGTCCGGGGTGGCAAAGAGTAAGAGAACTTATTACGACCTCGACCGATTAACTACTCTAACTTGTTTTCATCTTTCCATTGCACCCCTGCCCTGGTCCTTCCTCAACTCCCAAATTAATCTCGAATAAATCAAGCAGGCATTTTTAAAAAGAAATAGAAAAGATGAGTTTAATCTGTTAAATCTGAACAAGTGTTTTCATTTTTTTGGTCTTTCTCATTGCTACGAACTTCATGTAACTGAAGATCGCAACGTTTGATATTATATTAATATCAATACAACATTTTTAAATTTCATAGTATCAGAGGTAGACCGCCGAAAGAATGGTTAGAATCTGTAAATGAGACACTAATCCGAAGAGGCATAAGAAGCCATAGAAACACGAGAGCTTGCATGAAAAAATGCATGGACGTGAAGGAAGCTAGAGTAGTATGCCAGCACAGAAAAGTGTGGCGACAAATAGTTTGTAAACAGAGTGACAATGGAGTGAATGACGCCTGAAACAAAGACCTTGGATACTGATGGGCCCAAGTGGGGAACCACACATCACAATTTTATGAGGCTCTTCACTTGGGGTGATTGCTAGAGAGATTGATCAGCAACCTGGGTCGGAGCAGTGTTGCGGAACGAACGTGTCACTTAAATAAATAACACGAGAATTCTAGATCAATCTGAAATAAAACCTTACATTTATATACCTATCCACCTTATACCCATATACCCACCTACACACTACTATTTTCCAACCGAGCAAGTCACGCCTACCCCGAAAGGGAAATGGATTAATGGTATAATAATAATAATAATAATAATAATAATATCAGTCAGTCTAAGTATGTTTGTGTGATTCATGATATATGATGACCTTGTGAAGCTCTTCGCCTAGGGTGATTGCTAGAGAGATTGATCAGCGACCTGTGTCGGAGCACTGTTGCCGGAAGAAAGTGTTGCTTAAATAAAGGGTCGTCCATAAAACATTGAGTATGTTTCCTGATTATAAATTTTGAAGAATTCTCCTTTTCTCTATTTTAAAGACAAATACCCTTTCTACCTTTTTTTTCGTTTTTTTCCTCGCTAAAATGCGAAAATAATATTACCCAACAAGAAGAATCAACTACTTTTACTTGAAAAGTCTACTGTGATATTTTTGGTCCGGAACTCATCTCGTTTGCTTGAAAATTCTAGTATTTGGTTAAAAATTTTATTATTTTGTTGAAAATGCAACTATTTTGTTAAAAAGTCATCTTTTTTGGTCCGAAATTCAGCTACTTGGTTGAAAGTTGAACTACTTTGTTAAAAATGCATTTTTTGTTGTTGTAGATTCATGTTCTTGATTGAAAATTTAACTATTTCAGTTTTAGAAAATTAATCTTCCGGGTTCAAAAATCATATCTTGGATTGAATTATTTTGTTGAAATTTTTTTTTTTTTTTTAGAATTAATTTTTGTTAACTATAGCATTGTAACTATTCCATTTTTAAGAATTTTAAAATGTGAATTTTTTTATGTCTTACGGTCCACATACAAATTGAATAAAAAATGAGCCAAAAACATCTTACCAACTCAAAATTTATTAATTAAAAAACTCCTTACTCCATCCTTTACGTACGTTTCGGTACAATTGCGTACCTTTTTCAAAAGGTTTTTAAAACTTAAATACAATAATATTTGAAATTAACAATAATTAAACAAAACAAAAAAATTAAAATAGAATAATAATTAATATAAATTTGTACCTGAGATAAGATTAATCTCGAAGAGTAAACAAACATCGAAAAAGAAAGATAGAAACCAATGTCAATTTGGAAGAATCCAAGTCAAAATTTAAGTCAAAAATTTAGAAAACATTAAAAATTGTTATAGAAGTCTCAAAAAAATTAAGGAGACTTCACTCACTTTAAAAACTACATCTTAAAATATAGAAAAAGAGATCTTTATGATGGTTAGGAAGGACGAGAACGAAAATTGACAATATGGAGATACAATAAGACAGTATACGTAATGAGCGTTTACAAAGATGAGTTTTCATTGAAACCACTGATGAGGAAACGCGCGAAACTGAATTTGAAATTTAAATGTGAGAAAAAATTGTTTCAACTAAAAAATAAAAAATGTGACATTACTTCAAAATACTTTGATAAATTTTATTAATGTTTAGAATTTCAGTATGTAAGTTAACAGAAATATTGCGAAATTTGTTTATAAAAATGGACTCAATAATACGTCGTTGATACCTATTTTTTTCAGTGGCTAATATTTTAATATTTTTAAAACAAAAATCAAAATAATGATTAAAATTCCATGAATGTTGTGACAAACCTGTGTTAAAATTCCCAACTTCACAATCTCTTTTGTGTTCAGCAATTCTAGTTTTTAGTCTCCGGCCAGTTTCACCTATATAGACTTTATTGCAACATTTACATTTAATCAGATAAATAACACCAGATAAATTTTCCATGGGATCACTGTTTTTCTTCTTTAATAAATAATTATCTAGAGTATTTGTGTTTTTAAAATAAACATTAATATTAAATTTTTTAAGTGAACTCCTTAACCGTTCAGATAATCCCTGAATGTAAGGCAAAGTAACATTTGATTTGAATTTATTGTAAGTGTCAATCGATTTATTATTTTTCTTTATTTTTCTACTATTATTGTAAATCTCATGAATGCGTTCTGTAATAATGTCATTAACAAAATTAAGCGGATAGTTATTATGTACTAAGGTTGTTTTTAATTCATTTAAGTTTTCTTTTCTAAATTGTATATCACTTAATTTAACACATCTGTCTACTAAACCTTTAATTAAACCAATTTTATGACCAAATAAATTATGAGAATTATAGTTTAGATATCTGCCAGACCAAGAAGGTTTTTTATACCAGTTGGTTAGTAAATCACCATTTTGTGTTTTAATGATTTTTAGATCAAGATAGTTAATAACGTTATTAATCTCCCGTTCATGAGTAAATTTGATACAATCTTCAATGCTATTAAACACATTTAAGAAAACTTCAAATTTGTCAGTAGGAACAATGGCTAAAATATCATCTACGTACCTTTTGTATAAAATAGGTGTAAAATCTAATAAATTTAGAGCTCTTTTTTCAACATCTTGTAAAACTAGGTCAGAAACAACTGGGGATAAAGGTGAACCCATAGGGCAACCCGAAATTTGTTGATAAAATTTATTATTAAAGGAGAAAACAATACCATTAAAAACCGGTCTGGTAGCAATTAATAATTCATTTTTTGTTATTTTTGTTAAGTTATGATTTAAAATGAGTTTTTCTTCAATGCAATCTAAAGCAAGATCTAGTGGGATACTGTCAAACATGGACACTACATCTAAAGAAACTATTGAATGACTTTTTGGTACATTAATGTTTTTTAAAATATCTTTAAGTTCCCAACTATTTTTAACAAACGAACTAGTGTTAATAGACACAGGTTTTAGAATATTTGAAATATATTTAGATAAATTGTAAGTGGGAGATCCAACAGTAGAAACAATCAGTCTCCAACTTAAATTAAGTTTGTGGACTTTAGGGAGAGCATAAGCTTTTGCTATGACACTATTGTGAGTTTTTAAACGATATGCACATTGATCATTAATTAATCTTTTACGTTCCCATCTAATAGCAATGTCATTACATTTATTTTCAATAGTTGGAACCATACTGGTTTTAATATTCTTGTATAAAATATCATTCTTAAGAATGTTTTCAACTGTACTGTTATAATCTTCTCTGTTAGCAGCGACCGTTAAGTTACCTTTATCAGCCTTCAAAAAGATTAAATCTTTATGTTTCTTTTGAAAATCTTCAACTGACTGTATAGATTTTTCTAAAACCTGTGTCTATTAACACTAGTTCGTTTGTTAAAAATAGTTGGGAACTTAAAGATATTTTAAAAAACATTAATGTACCAAATGTCATTCAATAGTTTCTTTAGATGTAGTGTCCATGTTTGACAGCATCCCACTAGATCTTGCTTTAGATTGCATTGAAGAAAAACTCATTTTAAATCATAACTTAACAAAAATAACAAAAAATGAATTATTAATTGCTACCAGAACGGTTTTTAATGGTATTGTTTTCTCCTTTAATAATAAATTTTATCAACAAATTTCGGGTTGCCCTATGGGTTCACCTTTATCCCCAGTTGTTTCTGACCTAGTTTTACAAGATGTTGAAAAAAGAGCTCTAAATTTATTAGATTTTACACCTATTTTATACAAAAGGTACGTAGATGATATTTTAGCCATTGTTCCTACTGACAAATTTGAAGTTTTCTTAAATGTGTTTAATAGCATTGAAGATTGTATCAAATTTACTCATGAACGGGAGATTAATAACGTTATTAACTATCTTGATCTAAAAATCATTAAAACACAAAATGGTGATTTACTAACCAACTGGTATAAAAAACCTTCTTGGTCTGGCAGATATCTAAACTATAATTCTCATAATTTATTTGGTCATAAAATTGGTTTAATTAAAGGTTTAGTAGACAGATGTGTTAAATTAAGTGATATTATTATTATTATTATAGATTAGCAGTTCGAACTCGAAAGTTCATTGCCTCATCTACCCGAGACCGCCACACATCTCTATCTTGTGCATTCTCCATCCAGTTTAAGTAATCATGTCCTAGTTCTTTTAGATCATCCCTTACATTTTTCTCCCATCTGTTTCTCGGTCTGCCTAGGGGTCTCTTACCAGTCGGTCTCCCTCTTAAAACTTGCGCCACTGTTCTTTCATTGCCCATTCTTGCTACATGCCCCGCCCATCTTAATTTACGCGCTTTCATTACTCTATTAATATTTGCTGACCCGTAGAGAGCGTGCAGCTCATCATTATGCAGTTTTCTCCACTCGCCGGTCTCTTCGTCCCTTTTTGGACCATAGATTTTTCTAAGTACTTTATTCTCGAAAACTCTAAACCTATTCTCTTCTCCTTTCGTCAGCGCCCACGTTTCACACCCGTACATGACGACCGGCATTATTATCGTTTTGTAAATTCTTACTTTGATGTTTCTAGATAGCGATCGCGATTTTAGTAGCGTGTTTGCTGCATAATAGCACCCATTGCCAGCGTGTAGCCGCGCATTGATTTCCGTTTTAATCTTATTTTCGCTAGTTATAATAGACCCGAGGTATTTAAACTCGTTAACCCTTTCGAATTTCATATTTCCGGCCATTAGATCCCCGTCTTGATTACTTTGTCCGGACCTGACGACGGTCATATATTTTGTCTTCGATTCGCTAACTTCCAAGCCAATCTCTTTGGCTTTTGCGATCAAGATTTCTGCATTTTTAGCTACCGTTTCTTTATCATCCCCTAGTACGTCGAGATCATCCGCATATCCAAGAATTTGTATTACCCCATTGAGGGTAGCACCGGTCGGATTCGCCTGCACTTGCCTAACCACGTATTCTAAAACTAAGTTAAAAAGGACGCACGAAAGTGCATCGCCCTGTTTCAGGCCATCGCGGATCGAAAACTCTTCAGATAAACTACCGTTTACGCGTATTCTACCCTTACTGCCGCTTAAGCAAATTTCGATAAGTCTAACTAATTTTCTTGGCACACCCAAGAACTCTAGGATCCAGTACATTCGCGCGCGTATAATAGAGTCGTAAGCTTTTTTAAAATCGATAAATAGCTGATGTACTGCTTCTTTAAATTCCCATTTCTTTTCTAACAGTTGTCTAATTGTAAACATTTGATCGCTTGTAGATCGGTTTCGGCGGAATCCACACTGGTAATCCCCAATGATTTCCTCGGCAAAAGGAGTTAGTCTACTTAGGATAACATTAGACAGGATCTTGTAGCACGAAGGCACAAGTGAAATTCCCCGATAGTTGTTACAGTTAGTTTTATCGCCTTTTTTAAAGATGGGAATAATGATAGAGGTATTCCATTCTTCCGGCATGCGTTCTGTTTTCCAAACTGCGCGTATCAATTTACAAATTTGCCTTGTGAGGCAAGGGCCTCCATTTTTTATCAGTTCTGACGGTAGGTCATCAATGCCCGCGGCTTTGTTATTTTTCAACTTCTTTATGGCCATTTCTATTTCTATATCAGTAGGATCGTTAATTAATAGATCAGCAGTGTGGATTTCGCCGAGATTACCTTCAACGGGGGCTTCGCGTACATTTAACAGTTTATCGAAATAATCTTTCCATAAATTCAGTCTCTCTGTCGCATCGGCTACTAGATTGCCATTTTCGTCCCTCATTACTTCCGTTCTATTTTGAAAGCCTTTCTTTATAAAATTGATTCCCCTGTACATCTCACGCGGGTTATTTTGTTTATTATGCGCTTCTATTGCTAGTATTTTATTCTTTTCCCACTCCCTTTTCTTGGATCTATAGAGCCTATTTGTACTTTTGCTAATCTCGAGATATTTCTTATGTGTTTGATCGCACTTATTTTGTAAACTACTTAGTCTGGCCTTCCGACGTTTCTCAAACCAGAGTTTGCACTCTTCGTCAAACCATGGTTTGCTTTTGGTTACTTTCTTAAAACCTATCGTAAGTTTTGCGGCTGCCTTTATCGCCTTTTTCGTATTACTCCACAGGGTTTCCGGGTCCTCCTCGTGATTATTGTTATCGTCTCTCTGTTCTTGGAGAGCGTCGAAACTATTAGAAATCTCAACTTGGTAATTTAATGTTTCTGTTGCTGTTTTGAACTTATCTATATTGAAACGAACTGTTGGCTCTGTGCGGCTTGTTTTCTTACTTAACGCTAGCCTAGATCTTAGTTTTACTATCACGAGAAAATGGTCTGAATTTAAATCCGCTCCCCTATACGATCTTATATCGAGAATGTTTGTATGACGTCTTCTGTCTATTAGAACGTGATCAATCTGATTGTGAGTTTTACCATCTGGTGATGTCCAGGTGGCCTTATGTATATTTTTATGCTTGAAATATGTGCTTTTGACAACGAGGTTCTTTGAAGCTGCAAAGTTTATTACTCTGGTTCCATTATCATTACTGACGTCATGCAAACTTTCTGATCCTATTGTAGGCCTATACATTGGTTCTTTTCCAATTTTCGCGTTGAAATCCCCCAATACTATTTTTGCGTCAAACGTTGAGAACTTGTCAAAAACCTGCTCGATTGTTTCATAAAAAAGATCTTTAGTGTCTTCGTCTTTGTCCTCGGTGGGGCAGTGCACATTGATTAATACGTGTTTGCTGAAATTACCCTTTAGTACAATGTATGATAACCGGTCGTTAATGAATTGCATGTCGATAAGTGCTTGCGAAATTCGTTTATTAATAAGAAAACCAGTCCCCAGTCTTTGCCCCTTAGCTCCTCCCCAGTGAAAAGTATAGTCATCCCTAGAAATTGACGCGAAATCGCCCGACCAGCAGGTTTCTTGAAGTGCTATTACGTCAGTTTTGTATTCAATTGCTATCTTAATGAGTTCGCTAAATCGGCCAGTTTTTAGACTACGCGCGTTTAGAGTTCCCAACCTTAGATCTTTAACTGTAGTTTTTTGTTTTTTCAAGTTAGCCATGGTAGTTTCAAGATAATCCGCACGTTAGGATCCTATTCCGATCGTAGGTGAGTCCACTGTCCCAGGAGTGATAACCCCCATACCTCCCTAGGTCTAAGTATGGGAGCTTTCCGACTCTGACAAGGACCATGTCAACTTGTCGTCAGACACATTACAGTTTCATCCTCGTACCCTAACGTCCCCCTGCAAGGCAGCGCGCCTACTGGCATCAATACCCCTTTGGCCCTATGCAGGCGAATCATTCCACACATCCCTTGCGGGCAGTGTCATCGCTGCAGTGTCCAATGGGCAGCAGGATTTTTCCCTTACAAGATTTTTAGTTTTGGTTCGGGTATAGTTTCTAGGTGGGTACACGCTGCACCCTGGCTTGCCAGAACCCACCCATTGTGTATGAACGCGAATGGGTGGGTCCCCCCAAGCCATGGTTGTCGTGTACCTATTTTTTACCAGTGCTAGATTCACCACACCCACGACTGGCTCCTATCGGCTGTCCGCGACTGCTTATTCTTGTATTCGCAGTTAACCTTGGGGGCTGTTCAGCCTTACGGGCCGTTCCTCTATCCGCAACCTGAGGACGCGCTACGTAGTGGTGATAGGAAACCCACCGAGTAGAAATTAAGTGATATACAATTTAGAAAAGAAAATTTAAATGAATTAAAAACAACCTTAGTACATAATAACTATCCGCTTAATTTTGTTAATGACATTATTACAGAACGCATTCATGAGATTTACAATAATAGTAGAAAAATAAAGAAAAATAATAAATGGATTGACACTTACAATAAATTCAAATCAAATGTTACTTTGCCTTACATTCAGGGATTATCTGAACGGTTAAGGAGTTCACTTAAAAAATGTAATATTAATGTTTATTTTAAAAACACAAATACTCTAGATAATTATTTATTAAAGAAGAAAGACAGTGATCCCATGGAAAATTTATCTGGTGTTATTTATCTGATTAAATGTAAATGTTGCAATAAAGTCTATATAGGTGAAACTGGCCGGAGACTAAAAACTAGAATTGCTGAACACAAAAGAGATTGTGAAGTTGGGAATTTTAACACAGGTTTGTCACAACATTCATGGAATTTTAATCATTATTTTGATTTTTGTTTTAAAAATATTAAAATATTAGCCACTGAAAAAAATAGGTATCAACGACGTATTATTGAGTCCATTTTTATAAACAAATTTCGCAATATTTCTGTTAACTTACATACTGAAATTCTAAACATTAATAAAATTTATCAAAGTATTTTGTAGTAATGTCACATTTTTTATTTTTTAGTTGAAACAATTTTTTCTCACATTTAAATTTCAAATTCAGTTTCGCGCGTTTCCTCATCAGTGGTTTCAATGAAAACTCATCTTGGTAAACGCTCATTACGTATACTGTCTTATTGTATCTCCATATTGTCAATTTTCGTTCTCGTCCTTCCTAACCATCATAAAGATCTCTTTTTCTATATTTTAAGATGTATTTTTTAAAGTGAGTGAAGTCTCCTTAATTTTTTTGAGACTTCTATAACAATTTTTAATGTTTTCTAAATTTTTGACTTAAATTTTGACTTGGATTCTTCCAAATTGACATTGGTTTCTATCTTTCTTTTTCGATGTTTGTTTACTCTTCGAGATTAATCTTATCTCAGGTACAAATTTATATTAATTATTATCCTATTTTAATTTTTTTGTTTTGTTTAATTATTGTTAATTTCAAATATTATTGTATTTAGGTTTTAAAAACCTTTTGAAAAAGGTACGCAATTGTACCGAAACGTACGTAAAGGATGGAGTAAGGAGTTTTTTAATTAATAAATTTTGAGTTGGAAAGATGTTTTTGGCTCATTTTTTATTCAATTTATATGTGGACCGTAAGACATAAAAAAATTCACATTTTAAAATTCTTAAACATCGTCGGTCGAAGAAAAGGATTGATTTGTATCAAATCATTTTTACTATTCCATTTTTAGTTAAAAATTGATGTTTTCCATTCAAAATTGATCTCTTCTAGTTGAAAATTCATGTATTTTGTTAAAAATTCTTTTTTAGATCAAAAATTAATCTTCTTGGTTGACAATTCATCCTTGCTTACTAAAAATCCAACTGTTTGGGTCCAAATGAATCTCATTTGGTTAAGGATTCAACAATTTGGTAAAAAATTAAACTATTCGGTTAAAAATTATTTTTTTTTTAGAAATTAAAATATTAGAACATTACTTCTAGAAGTCATGTTTAAATACTTTAATTAATTACTTCTTTGATAGAAAATTAATTTTTTTTTAAATTTAAATATTTGGTTCAAAATTTATCTTTTTTAGTTGAAAACTCAACTACTTGGTTGAAATTTGAACTAGTTTATTAAAAAATTCAAATTTTTTTAAGATTCACATGCTTAGTTGAAAATTTAACTATCCAGTTTTTAGAAAATTAATTTTCTTGATTACAAAATCATCTGTGGGTTGAACTCTTTTATTGAAAATTCATTTTTTTAAGATTCATCTGTTTAGTTTAAAATTCACCTCTTTTGTTCAAAATGTAACTATTTTGTTAACAGTTCGTTTTTTTTCGTTGAAAATTAATTTTTTTTACTAACAATGTAACTATTCCATTTTTTGTTAACAATTGATATGTTTTATTCAAAATTGATCTCTTCTAGTTGAAAATTCATGTATTTTGTTAAAAATTCTTTTTTAGGTGAAAAATTAATCCTTTCTTACTAAAAATCCAACTGTTTGGGTCCAAATGAAACTCGTTTGGTTAAGGATTCAACAATTTGGTAAAAAATTAAAATATTCGGTTCACAATTTTTTTTTTTTTTTTTGTTAGAAATTAAAATATTAAAATATTACTTCTAGAAGTAATGTATTAGTATTTACCACTTCGTGGTAAATAATAACACTAAATACTTTAATTAATTACTTCTTGCTGAAAAATTCTTTTTTTTTTTGTTTGAAAAATTAAATAATTGGTTCAAAATTTACCTTTTTTAGTTGACAACTCAACTACTTGGTTGAAAGTTGAACTAGTTTATTAAAAATTCATGTTTTTTTAAGATTCACATCCTTAGTTGAAAATTTAACTATTGAGTTTTTAGAAAATTAATTTTCTTGATTAAAAAATCATCTTTGGGTTGAACTCTTTTGTTGAAAATTAATTTTTTTAAGATTCATCATTTTAGTTCAAAATTCACCTCTTTTCTTCAAAATGTAACTATTTTGTTAACAGTTCGTTTTTTTCCGTTGAAAATTAATTTTTGTACTGACAATGTAACTATTCCATTTTGCTTGAAAATTGATATGTTTTATTCAAAATTGATCTCTTCTAGTTAAAAATTCATGTATTTTGTTAAAAATTCTTTTTTAGGTCGAAAATTAATCTTCTTGGTTGAAAATTCATCCTTTCTTACTAAAAATCCAACTGTTTGGGTCCAAATGAAACTCATTTGGTTAAGGATTCAACAATTTTGTAAAAAAATTAAACTATTCGGTTCATAATTATTTTTTTTTCTTAAAAATTAAAATATTAGAACATTACTTCTAGAAGTAATGTATTAGTATTTACCACTTCGTAGTAAATACTAACACGATATATATATATATACATATATATATACTAACACTAAATACTTTAATTAAATACTTCTAGCTGGAAAATTCATTTTTTTTTAAATTTGAATATTTGGTTAAAATTTTATTTTTTTTAGTTGAAAACTCAACTACTTGGTTGAAAGTTGAACTAGTTTATTAAAAATTCATATTTTTTTAAGATTCACATCCTTGTTGAAAATGTAACTATTCAGTTTTTAGAAAATTGATTTTCTTGATTAAAAACTCATCTTTGGGTTAAACTCTTCTTTTGAAAATTCTTTTTTTTAGGATTCATCATTTTAGTTCAAAATTCACCTCTTTTGTTCAAAATATAACTATTTCGTTAACAGTTCGTTTTTTTATTGAAAATTAATTTTTTTTCTAACAATGTGACTATTTCATTTTTGGTTTAAAATTGATCTCCAGTTGAAAATTCATGTATTTTCTTGAAAATTCGTCTTTTTTGGTCAAAAATTATTCTTCTCGGTTTAAAATTTGTTCTTTTTAGTTAAAAGTGTAACTGTTTGGGTCTAAATTAATATGGTTTGGTTGAGGATTCAAAAGTTTGGTAGAAAAGAAATCTATTCACTTGACAAAATCACTCCACGACTCGAGGTAGAGGTGGGGACCCCTCCAGCCTTGAAATATCCAAATGTTTACGTTTCTCGACCCTTGGAATAAGCAAGAGTTCACTGTAGTTGTATATTTTTGTAAAATCTTGTAGAAAATTAAAACTACAATAAAATACAACAATGTAAATAAAATACAACAAAAAAAGTACAAAATTCGTCCGAATAATTGAACAAAGTTGTACTTCCCTGTAATTTTGGTTGTAATTTATTGTATTTATTTTAATTTTAATAAATAATCTTTCTCAAATATTTTCAAGTAATTTTAAAATGGGATTTAAGGTAGATGTCCCAGTAATCGTGGCAGTCCCAGTAATCGTCAGTTTTGAGGTGTAAACGCCAGAAGTAAGTATTTTCCGCATGAAAATACATTCCTAAAATATTTTTAAGTAAGTTTGAACAGTGCTTGTTGTGGAAACCAAATTAGTTTTTTTGTACAAATAGTGCACATGGGTAAAAAAAAATTGATTTGTATTGCCGGCGGCGATGAATCACGAAACGTGGAAAATAGCTTAACGTTTATTTCATAAAATTAAGTAAAATCTTCATTTAGTACCTTCTCGTTCGAGAAATATCGGTAACGTTTATAGGGACATTTCAAAAGCATAGTTGCTCGAGTAATCGTGACCGGTCACGAAGACTAGGACGAATCTGTCAAAATTTTATTTCCATATTTCGTTACAAATAATGATTTAATTAATTTCATCATTGTAGTTATCACTTATCGTGATAATAATTCTAATAAATATTTACTTCGATTTATTTTTTAGACCACTTTATTTCTTAGAAATAATAATATATAAATAATAATATTTTTAATTGAAATAAAAGCTAAAAAATTTGAATGAAAACTCATTTTTATTATAATTAATTATCATAATGTCCATCAGACGTATTGGAACTATCAGAAGATTCGATTTTGAGGTTATGTTTCGACGGATTTCATCTCGGAGGTCTCAATCTCTCAATCAATATAAAACTAACAATACATCTTTCATTTCAATTAAGTATACTTAAAATACAAAAATACACTTGAAATACACATACAAGAAAACTTAACCTTTTTCACGAAGATTGGGACAACGACTCACGATTACTAGTACATGGCAGATTGGGAAATGACGATAACTGGGACATCGGTGCTTTTTGACTTTTAATTGTTTATAAATAAGAAGTAATATTAAATATAATGTAAAAACAATTTTATAATATTCTAGGATGTTTAATGTTTCAATCAGTACCAATCATTTTTTAACTAATCCTTCCAAAACAATTTTCTAAATATTCGAAGTCAATGAAATCTCTTATGGTAACGATTACTGGGACGTTTACCTTACGCCATTGGAATCGATAGATTATATTTTTTACATGTATATTTTCTCCCGCCTCTGGTTGAAATTTACGGCCTATTTTAATGCTTGGACATTGGAGTGAAAACGAATTTCCCGCGGTAGGGCATTTGTCGTAGCGTCGGCGCAAATTTATACTCCTTAGCCTCGCAATGTGAATAATTGCAGCCTGTATGAGATTTACGTTTCCCTAACTTTTTGCAAAGTGCAAAAGCGATCGCCATCCAGCGAGAGCAATTTATTTTCTGAAAGAATTTTAAATTAATTGTATGTCTTCCGGAAGTTGAGACCTTGCTCCCTTTCCTCTAAAAACCCACCAAGAAAATATATTTAAAGTAATTTTGTGAAAAAACTTTCTCAGCGAGAATTTCTTGACCCCTTTTTTGATGACAAGGGTGTTTACTAGGGTGGTCTAAAAATTCGTCTTTCAATTTTTGGTGATCGATCCCTCCCTTTAAAAGCTTGGTTTTCGCAAAAATGGGAAAACGAAGTACTTGTTATAAATTTTTGTAAATTTAGGTATAGTGACCTCTTGAGGAATGCGCAAAGAATAATTTTCACCCAATAACTTTCTATTTTGACCCTCCAAATCCCCTTTTATTGTGCCCGGAAAATGTCCCAAAAATGCAAAATAGCAGTTTTCTATCAAATTCATGCCGAAGACGGTATTTTTTGGAATTTTTTCAACATGAATAATTTTTAATCGATAAGTAAAAAGTGTCCAAGTATTTTCTAACTAATTTTTAATTGTTTAAACTATTATTATTAAACCATTTTTTTCCTGCAAATGGTTAAAAGTTTTTCTTTTTTTGGGGATAAATGATCGATAGTTGATGAATGTCAAGAGTAGCACCTCTTTTTTAACATATTTTGTGAAAATTTAAACAATTTTTAATTTTTTGTAAACAATTTTTTCTCCTTCAAATCGTAAAACATTATTTTCTGGAATTGATAACACAATTAACGAATATTGAAAGTAATATATTTCTTAGGAATATTTGGTAATTGCTTAAATAATTCCCATTTGTTTAAACAAATATGTTCCCCTGCAAAGCGTGAAAAGTTATTATTCTCTGGAATTAATGACACAATTAACAGATATTAAGAGTAATATTTGTTTAAAAAAGATATTCAGCAATTTTTTAACCATTTTTGTTTGCTTGAACAATTTTCATTTGTTTAAACAATTTTTTCAACAGTGAATCGTGAAAAGTTATTGTTTCATGCAATTAATAACTTAATTAACAAAGGTTGAGAGTAATATTATTTTGTTTGAGGTATTTAACAATTATTTAAACAATAATTAATCATTCACTTGCGCCTTTTCAGAGATATACATATATACACGTATATTGTCAGGGAACTTTTTTAAAGTCCGGGAATTTTTGCGAGCATACTCAAATTTTTTAATTCTTTATATAAAACTAAATAACAATGTTTTTTATTTATTAAAGCAACTTTTATAGTATTGGATTTATACCGATTTCAATCAAAATTCTTTTTATCCTTTATACTAATATCTCAAGAAAATAGCTTTTATTTAAAGTATCAATATGTTAAAAAGTAACTGGATTTTAAGTATAAAGATTCAATAAAAATTTAATTTAATTTAATTATCATTCAAATTAATGGATCTAGGAACAAATTTAATAAATGATCAATGATGTTTTTGGTATTATTAATTTATTAATTGTTTAATGGTGATAATTAATATATCCAGGAATACCCTGTAATTATTTTTCAAAGCTTCCTAAATTAAACACATTACTTAGATGCCTAAAAACTTGTACCATTAGGAATTACTTGTCTTTATGAAGTTGCTTTCACAAGTAAAAAAAACAATTGTTTAAATTTAGATACTAATAGTTTTCCATTTTTTTAAATTAAAATAATAATTAAAATAAATCTAATTCCATTTTTAGTTGAAAATTTAGTTTTTTTAATTGAACATTCAACTATTTTTGGATAAAAGTTAAACCACTTTTCCATTTTTTATTGAAAATTGATCTTTTTAGTTGAAAATTCGTCGTTTTTGGTGAATAACTAATCTTCTTGGTTGAAATTTCCTCTTTATTGGTTAAAAATGCAATTTTTTGTTAAATAGTTATATTTTTGGGTAGAAAATTCAACTATTCTACAGAAAATTCGTATTTTGGCTTGAAAATTCAACAATTTAAATTAATGTTAAATGAAGTTAAACTACTTTCTTAAATTTTTTGTGATAATCCGTTTTTTTTTTGTTGAAACTTCGTCTTTTTGGTTGAAAATTTTTGGTGAAAATATCGAACTACTTTGTTAAAAATTCATGTGTTTTGTTAAAAATTCCATTATCTTATTTACAATTGAACTTTCTTGTTGAAAATTGAACTATTTTTTCGAAAATTCGTTTTTTTGTTTAGTAGAAATATCATATATTATGTATTTTTCGTTGAGAATTCATCTGATAAGTTGAAAATGTAATTATTTTGTTGAAAATTGATAGTTTTTAGTTGAGAGTTTAATTATTTGGTTGAAAATTAACTTTTTTGTTGGAAATTACTATTTTTGTGTCAAAAATTCAACTGTTTTGTAGAAAATTCGTCTTTTTGACTTAAACATTCAATTGTTTTGTAGAGTGTTCGCCTTTTTGGCTTGAAAATTTAGCAATTTGGTTAATATTTATATTTTATATATGAAATTCAACTATTTGGATGAAAGTACATCTTTTTGGTTGAAGTTTAATCTTTTTTGTTTAAAAATTCAACTATTGGGTTGAAAATTCATCTTTGTAGTTAGAAAATTCCAGTATTTGGTTTCAAATTCAACTATTTTGTTAAAATTTTAATTATTTCATTGAAAAGTCTGGTATTTTGTTAAAAAGTCATCTCATTAGGCAAAAATCAACTTTCTGTTAAAAATTCGTCTTTTGGTTTGAAAATATATCTCATTTCGTAGAAATTTCATCTTAATTTGTTAAAAATTCAACTTTTTGAAAATCAATCTGTTTTGTTTGCGGATTCAACCTTTCGGTTGAAAATTCAACTATATTTGGTTGAAAGTTGAACTTCGTAATTAAAAATTAATTGTATTGGTTGAAGATTCATAATTTCAGTTAAAATTCATCTCTTTGGTTCAAAAATTAACTATTTTGTTGAAAATTCCATTATTTCGGTAGAAAATTCATCTATTTCGTTAGAAATGAACTTTTTTTATAGAATATTCATATTTTTCGATAGAAAGTTCTACTGCCTTGAAGATAATTTACCTTTATACCTTGAAAATTGAAAAAATTATGTAACTGTTTTGGTTGAGGATTCTACTTTTTTTTAATTCAACTTTTTTGGTTGAATTCAACTGTTATTGGTTTAAAATTAAAACTTCGTTTTGGTTGAAATATCAAGTATTGTATTTTTCTATAAGAATGAATATTTTTTAATGGAAAATTCAACTATTTATTTGAAACTTGAACTTCTTGGTGAAAAAACACATTATTCTTGTCGAAGATTCATTATTGCAGTTAAAAATCCATCTCTGAAAAATTAACTAATTGGTGGAAAATTCACGTTTTCTTTTTTTTTTCTTGTTTTTTTTTTTTTTTGATAATGTAATATTTGTATTTGAAATGTTAGGAATGTAAAGCGATTTAAATTGAATTCAATATAATACTGTCATTAATTTTATTTAGTGTATTAATACACTTGGGAAAATCTAGAGATGCCTTAAAAAAACCTGCAATTGTCAGAGATTTTTTATTTACTTGAGTAGCCACTCTGATGTCATATTTTCTTAATTTTTCTCAATTTTTCTCAAACATGCCTCAAGCCTCGACTATGACAACGCAGCTTTAAGCAATAATATGTTTAGGGTTTCCTACTTGGCAATGAACTAGATATAAGTCTTTGTAAGAAGCGAATAAGATGCGCAACCCTCGCCACAACAAGATTTTATGCATATATTTAGCACTATATTTTACATATACATATGTAGCACTGACATCGATGAGAAACGACTAAACGTCCTAACCCAATCGTCTAGTTGCTGATCGACTAAATAAGTTATAGGAGTAGAAATACGATAACCGATTCGTTTATCATAAAAAATATACGTGAAGGAGGGGAAGCGAAAGTTAAACTTTTGGAAGAAACTAATTTTTCTTTGAAAATCATACTTTCTCGCTTTTTAGACAAATTTTAGTGAAAAAATTAAGGTTTTCAAATTGTTCATCCTAAAATTTAGTATTTAATTGTATTGCTTCTTCATAGAGGGAGGTTTGTAATGATCAAATTTTCAAATCTACTTTTTAGACATATTTCGATATAAACAAAATTTGAGTTTTCTGTCTATATGAGAAAAACTTTATTCATATTAGGAATACTATTGTATTGTATTTGACATCTTTGTTCGCGTCTTCGAGATACATCGAATGATCTATTGATGAACCTTCTATGACCTCTTATCATCTAGCAATACCGATATATAAATTTGAAAAATATATTGTTTATGTTCTTGATATAAAAAAAACTGTTTTAATATTGGGAATAGAACAGTAATATGATATATTTGTTAGCGTCTTCGAAACGCATTGATTGCCTAATTGAAGATCCTTTCATGACCTCCTATAACCTGCCAATATCGTTTTTAAATTTCTTAACTAAATTATTTACCTCTTTTTTGAGAGGATTTTTTTAATGGGGAATATAAGAGTATTATATATGATGTAATTGTTCGCGTCTTCGAGATGCGTGGATTGACCTGTTGACAAACTTTCGATGACCATTCTTGATAAACCAATGGCGACTTAGAGAGAATAAAAAAAAGGTTACATTGTTGATATGAAAAAAAATTTACTTTGGAATATAACACTACCGTAAGTTAAAAAGTTGTTCATTGGAACAGAACACATCAATTGAGATGTTGATGGGCTTTCTGATTTTCTGCAAATAATATTTTCTGTAAGACAGAAACATAAGCTTGAAAAATATTGGAAATATCCATTTTTTGTTAGAGAAAAACCTCCCTCTATGAGGAAGCAAATTTATTTTATACCTATGAGGAAGCAAAATGCTCATAAAATGATCACAAATAAATATACCCATAGTGAAAACATCCATAGTACTTCCCAGCGGTATTTTAGTTAGAAATCATTTTAGTTGAAAATTCATCTCTTTGGTTCACATTTAACTGTTATGTTGAAAAGTAATTTTTTTTGCGTGAAAAAATGTTTATTTAAATTAAAACTGTAACTGATCCTTTTTTGTTTAAAAATTATTTTGTCAAATTGAGAATTCAACCATTTGGTTGAAAACTCATGTATTTGGTTGAAAATTCGTTTTTTTTCGGCAGAAAATTAATATCTTCTTGGTTATAAATTCATGTTTTTAGTTGGAAATTCAAATGTTTGGTTGAAAATTAATCTAATCTGTTGCAAATTAAACAGCTTTTTTAAAAAGGAAGTATTGTAAAAGTATAAAGTTTTGTTGAAAATTCATCTTTATGGCTAATGATTCAACTATTTTGTTGAAAATCTGTCTTTTTTGTTGACTCCATCTGTTTTTTATTTTTTAAAGCAAAAAGTTTCATAATTTTAGTCGAAAATTCAACTATTTTCATAAAAATTTAATAATTTTGTTTAAAATTCAACCATTTTGTTGAAAAGTCATCATTTTTAGTAAACAATTCAACTGTTGCGTTGAACAGTCGTCTTTTGCATAGAAAAATTGTCCTTCTGGATTGAAAATTCGACTGTCTTGTAAAAAAGTCTAAATCAACTATTTTGTTCAAGATGCAAATGTTTCTAGTTAATATTTAATCTTTTCTGTTGAAGAATTCGACCAATTGGTTGAAAATGTATATTTTTAGGTTGAAAATTGAACTGTTTGGTTATAAATTCAACTATTTTATTGAAAATTGAAATTAAACTATTTTCTTGAAAATTAATATTCGTAGTTTTAAAATTCGACCATTTAGTTACAAATTCATCCATTTCGCTTAAAGTTAAAGTATTTGGTTGTAAATGCAACTAAAAATTAATCTTTGTGGGTTAAAAATTCCACGATTTTGTTAAAAATTCATCTTTTTTCCGAAAATTCATCTTTTTAAAATTGAACCGTCTTCTAAAAAATTTGTCTTTTTGGCTTCAAGATTCAAAAATTTATTTAAAAATCAAGAACTTATGGCTCAAGGTTGATTATTTTTTGTTTGAACAATTTAAACAATTGATGGAAAATTTATATTTTTAGGTTCAAAATTAAACTGTTTAGTTACAAATTCAACTATTTTGATAACAATTTATATTTTTAGGTAGATAATTGAACTATTTTATAACAAAGTCAACTATTTTCATAAAAATTAATATTTGTTGGTTGAAAACTCAACTATTTAGTTACAAATTCAACTATATTTTTAAAAATTCGTACATTTCGCTGGAATTTTAACTATTTGCTTGTAGATGCAACTGAAAATTTACCTTTGTCGGCTGAAAATTCAACGATTTTGTTGAAAAGTCATATTTTTTTCGAAAAGTTAATTATTTTTTTGAAAATTCACCTTTTTAGCTTGAAAATTTGTCCCTCTCAATATAATATTTGTCTGTTTTGGTAGAAAAGTTCTTGGTTGAAAATCCAAGTGTCTTCTAAAAAATTGGTCATTTTGGATTGAAGATTCAACTATTTGTTTGAAAATATAGCTGTTTGAGGTTGAACTTTAACCTTTTTGTCTAAAATTTTCTACTATTTGGCTAAAAATCATATTTGTTGGTTGAAAAATCATTTTTTTTATCTAAAAGTTTTTTTAAAATATTATGTTTGATTGTTATTGAAAATTTGTCCCTTTCGCTCTAAATTCCAACTACTTATTAGTAAATGCAATTAAAAATGTATCTTTGTACGAGTAGGTTGAAAATTCAAAAATTGTATTCAAAAGTCAAGATTCAACAATTTTTTTGAAAATTCAAGTGCTTGTTGTTGAAGGTTAACCTCTTTTGTTTGAACAATTTAAACAATTGATTGAATATTTATATTTTCAGGTTCAAAATAAAAATTTTTAGTTACAAATTCAACTATTCTGATAAAAATTTATATTTTTAGGTAGATAATTGAACTATTTTGTAACAAATTCAACTATTTTCATGAAAATTAATATTTGTTGGTTGAAAACTCGACTATTTAGTTCCAAATTCAACTATATTGTTAAAAATTCGTCCATTTCGCTAGAAGTTTAACTATTTGGTTGTGAATGCAACTGAAAATTTACCTTTTTCGGCTGAAAATTCAACGATTTTGTTGAAAAGTCATATTTTTTTCGAAAAGTTAATTATTTTTTTGAAAATTCATCTTTTGAGCTTGAAAATTTGTCCCTCTCAATATAATACTTGTCTTTTTGGGTAAAAAAGTTCTTGGTTGAAAATTCAAATGTCTTCTAAAAAATTGGTCTTTTTGGCTTGAAGATTCAACGATTTGTTTGAAAATATAGCTGCTCGTGGTTGAAGTTTAATCTTTTTTTGTTTTAAATTTTCTACTATTTGGCTACAAAGAATATTTCTTGGTTGAAAATTCATTTTTTTTTATCCAAAAGTTTTGTTAAAATATTATGTTTGATTGTTATTGAAAATTTGTCCATTTCGATCTAAATTTCAACTACTTATTTGTAAATGCAATTAAAAATGTATCTTTGTACGCGTAGGTTGAAAATTTAACAATTTTATTCAAAAGTCAAGATTCAACCATTTTTTTGAAAATTCAAGTGCTTTTTGTTGAAGGTTAACCTCTTTTGTTTGAACAATTTAAAAAATTGATTGAAAATTTATATTTTTAGGTTCAAAATTAAAATGTTTAGTTACAAATTCATCTATTATGATAGAAATTTATATTTGCAGGTAGATAATTGAACTATTTTGTACCAAATTCAACTATTTTCATGAAAATTAATATTTGTTGGTAGAAAACTCAACTATTTAGTTACAAATTCAACTATATTGTTAAAAATTCGTTCATTTCCCTGGAATTTTAACTATTTTCTTGTAGATGTATTTTATTTTAGAAATTTATCAAATGAAATTAGAGAAAAAATTTTCAATTCTCTTTCGGAAGAATAATTAATCAAAATGAATACTATTACAAATTACAGTTGTGGAAACGATCCCACCAATAAAAACTCAATTGCAATCATAACCCACTCAGATTTTAATTCTTAACACAAAAAATATCGAGCTCGTCAAAATATTACTCAACTTTAAAGATCCCATAATTGAAACCACATTCCACCCGATTTCATAACCCGCAAGGGATTCAGTTTGAGTGCAACAAAAAAGGTAGCATCATTTTTCATCTCCAAAAAAGTTGAAAGTAATCTCTCTTCAATCGGACTTAATTCCATTCAAGGTTCATTCGCCTTACTCGAAAGTCTGCGATGCAGGTATCCATTTTTAATCTTTCCACACCTGCGTTTCGATATAGAATTTTTTTCTCATTTTTTATATCGTGCTTTAGAAGGTCGATGACAAGGAGTGCGTTCTTTGATTTATTCACGCCTCGAACTCATTTGATAAATTCAAAATAGTGTAAAGAGTAGCATACATTTTTAAAAATGATAGCAAAAAATATTTTATTTTCAAAAAATAAATAAATTCTTATAAAGGGAAAGCTTGTATCTTACTTTATACCTTATTTTTTATATTCAATTGAGAAATAAACATTTTTACTCGAAATTTCGAAACAAAAGTAACTTTTTAGGAATATTGAAATATTTATTCAAAAAATGAATTTTAAGAGTTAATTGAAAAAGCTTTCAAAACATTTCGAATGATTTAATAAAATTGCTAAAAAGAATGTGGGAGATTTTACAGAAAAATTTTTCAGTTTGGCAAGATTAGAACATTTCAGAAAAAATTCGAGTATGTTTATGAGATATTTCGAAGTTTTCACAAGATTCAAAAATAATTTTAAACTTAAAAAGATATCATAAAATTTAAAACGTTATTTTTTGAGCTGTTCATGATTTTTAAGGATTTTTATAGGTTTCAAGAAAATAAAAATATTTTCTTATGATACTTGGGCCAACTGTAAGAGATTTTTAATGTTAAAAAATTAATGTTGAAAGATTATTTTTAAAGAATTCAAAACATTTGAAAAGATTTCAAAAATTGTAAAAAAGAATCTGGAAGGTTTTATGACAATTTTTCTTTTATTTTGAATGATTTTTCAAAACTTTGCCAATAATTTGATTCCGTTTAAAAGATAATTAGGAATTGTAGAAGTTTTGAGTAAGATTTCAAAAAAAAAAATCACGGGATTTTAAAGAATTTTAAATGAATAAATGTGGTTCCGAAGTATTTTCACGAATTTTGAAGGAAATCAGGGGATTTCAAAAATTTGTACTGATTTAGACAGATTTTAAAAGATATCAGGGGAAATTTCATTCTTTTAAATAATTAAGTCCCCCTAATTCAAAAAAGTCAATAGTGGCATTACGAACAAATTAAAAAAAATTGTTTAATTTCTCATCCTTGGGCAAGTCCATTGAAAATTTTCAAATAATTAATTTTTTTAATATTATGTGTATTGAAAATTTTTTTATGTAAGTAAATAAATTTAGATGAAAAAAGTAGAAAACAAATTTGTTCGTCGAAATACAATATTTCGAAAAATTTTGAACAATTCCGAAAAATGTAATTTTGTCAAATTCTTTTTTTATTTTTTGATGCTCTTTTTAATAAAAAAAAAAAACGAAATACTTTTTTCGTGCAACTTTAGGTACAAATGAACCAAATGACATTTTTCATCATTTTTTGAAATACTATATTTCGACGAAAAAAGTATTTTCTTACTTCTTTTCCATCTAATGTTACTTACTTCCATAAACTGTACCCCAACAAATTTTTTTAAATTTTTTTCCTTACACAAAAAATTTGTTTAAAAATTAAAAATGTTTAAATTTTAAATAGACTTGCAATAATATTGCACTAATTTTCAGTGGGTAAGAGTAAAAAAATTATTTGTAGTTTTTTAAACAAATTACTGAGCAAAAACCATTTTGTCGTGATTCGAAATTATTAGTTGTTTGAAATTTATATTTTAGGTATAGAATGCGAGAGAAATTGATACCTAATTGCGATTAGTTAAGAATATCTGCTTTTCGACAATTATTTCAACAATTTTGATAAACAGTTACACAGTTTTATATATCATAAGACATTGGTTCAATTTTTTTTTTGCAGAATCAACCAGAATTTTCTTGCCGATGACTCCTTGCTGATATTTTTTCCAATTTAAGAAAAACTTTTAATTATTTAAACAATATTTATAAAAAAATTCACATTTTCAACATTATTCCGGGAATACGCCAATATTTTTTGCGGAACTAACTAAAAATGTATTGCCAGTAGCTCCTAAATGTCATTTTGTTCAAATTTATAAAAACTTATTATTTTTTAAACAATATTTATAAATAAATGCACATTATGACCATTTTTCCTAGAACAGGCTCCATTTTCTTATCGAAATCAACTAAAAATGTAATGCCAATGACTCTTTGCTATGATACTTTGCTAATGTACAAGAACAGTTAATTATTTAAACAATTTTTATAGACAAATGTACATTTTGGTGACTTTAACATGAATAGGCTTATTTTTTTCGTACAATAAACTAGAAATATCTTACCAATAACTTCTTGTCATACTTGTCCAATTAACAAGAACTGTTCATTATTTGAATAATATTTATAAAAAAAATTAACAGTTTGACATGATAAATATTAAATTTTTTCGCGAAATCAACCAGAAATATCTTGTCAAGTATTCCTTTTTGTCATACTTTTCTAATTAAAAAAAAGTGTTGATTCTTTTTGGCAAATTATCATAGCATAGAGTAATGGTCAAAATCTGCATTTATTTATAAAATTTGTTTAAATATTTTTTTTTATCAATTTGAGCAAAATTATAGCTAGGACCCACTAGCAATACATTTTTAGTTAGTTCAGTAAAAAAATTGTGGCCTATTCGTGGAATAATGTTCAAAATGTGAATTTGTTTATAAATGAAGGATTGCTGTGCAGAACTAGATAACCAACAAACTAGGAATTTTTCAGGAGAGCGAAATAAATTTCTGTAAAATAGAAATCACCATTTAAAGATCAAACAAACCTTCACTCCCGCAGGCCTCACAGTCCCTATGGGATAAAATATAGGGACCAAAGGGTACTTTTTGTCACGCTCATAGGGTACTTTTTCCGCGCTCAAAGGGTAAAAAAATTCAGGATAAATTTGTAAGACTTCAAAACAATTCAAGTTGAATTCCAACGAATTCGAATGAATTAGAAACAATTTTAAAAGTCAAAAAAATTCCATTGATCTTCGTAAAATTGAAATGAATTTAGAGCAATTTAAGATAAACGAGAACAATTCGAAGAAATTCATAAAAATTCAAGGTGAATTACAAAAAATGTAAATGAATTGAAAACAATTTTAAAATATGAAAAAACTTTTATGAATTCAGTAACTTTGAAATGAGCTTAGAAAAATTCAAGGGAATTCAAAAGAATTTTATGAAATGCCTAAGAATTCAAGGTGAGGTTAAAAGACTTCAGGATCAATTAAATAAAAACTTAAAAATTTTTTTTTTAAATCCATTGAATTAAGTATAATTGAATAAATTTAGAATAATTCAAGTGAAGTAATAAAATTCAAGGGAATCCCAAAGAATTTGAAAGCGTTAAGGGTGAATTTCAAAAAAAAATTCTAATCTCTTCAAATCTTTGAAACCCTACTAATTTCTAACTAAAAAAATGACTAATGACTACAAAACAATTGAAAAAAATTCAAATGAATTGGAAAGTTTTACAAATAAACAAAATTCATTTATTTTTACAAAATTTGAGTTAATTTGTAGAGATTTAAAGGAAACGAGAAGAATTCGATGAAATGCATAAAAATTGAAGGTGAATTAAAAAAAAATTCAAATGAATTGACAAAAATTTTTTAAAATAAAAAAATTCATTGAATTAAGTAAGTTTGAAATGAATTTTAGAAAAAATTAAAGAGAATTCAAAAGAATTTGATAAAATGCCTAAAAATTGAAGGTGACTTTTAATGGCTTCAAGATGAATTAAACAAAAACGTTCAAAAAATCCATTGACCTGAATAAAATTGAGTGTATCTATAAGAATTCAAAAGGATTGAAAAGGATTCAGGATAAATTAATACGAATTCAGGGGACTTCCAAATGAATTGCAAAAAATATTGAAAAATCTCTTAAAATCATTGAAACCCTACGAAATCCCTCACTTCTTGTGAATAAATTCTTTGAAATCCATTAAAATATTAAAATCCCTGAAAATCATTAAAACTCTTGGAAATCCCTCGAAATTGTTTAAATGTCCTGAAAATGCCTTGAAATCTTTTAAAATACCTTAAAATATTTCAAAGTCTTTGAAATCCCTTCAAACTATTGAAATAAATGAAAAATTTCTGGGAATCGTTAAAATTTCCTCAAATATTTCCAATCCTTTGAATCTTTTGCAATCCCTTGAAACTTTTTAAAGCTCTTGAAAATTCATGGAAATCTTTTAAAATACCCTGAAATATTTCGATTCATTTGAAATCCTCGTAAATTACTGAAATCAATTAACAATTTCTTTATAATCTTTTTAAAAAACCTAGAATATTTCTAATCCCTTAAAATCTGTTGAAATATCTTGAAATTTTTTTAAGCTCTATAAAATGCGAAGGAATTTGAAAAATAACTTAAAATATTTCAAATGCTTTGGTCATTTTATGAATTAATATGCAGAACCAATTAAATGAAAACTTTTAAAAAATCAATTGAATTATGTAAACTTGAGTAAATTTATAAGAATTCAAATTAATTAAAAACTTCAAAAGAATTTCAAAGAATTCAGGATAAATTAATAAGAATTCAGGGCGAAAACCAAAAAATAATTTTAAATCTTTTCAAATCTTTAAAACACTACGCAATAACTTACTTTTCTTGAATAAACTCTTCAAAATCCACTAAAATGTTATTAAATCTCTCAAAATTATTAAAATCAATTAAAAATGCCTTGGAATCTCTTAAGATTTCCTCAAATATTTCAAATCCTTTGAAATCCTATAAAATACCTCACTTCTCGTAAACAAATTTTTTATCCGCTAAAATATTATAAAATCCCTGTAAAATTCTATGATATTTCCTGAAATCCTGGAAAATGTATTAAAATACATTGAGATTTTAAAAATCCCTTAAATTCATTGAAATCCTCGGAACTCATCAAATAACGTGAAATCCTTTAAAATATCTTACAAAATTATGAATCCTGTAAAATCGTTTCATATCTTCCGAAATTCTAGAAAATTCTTTATCAAATATTTCAAACGCCTCGAAATTCTTTCAAATTAATTAAATTAATTAATAATTCCTTGGATTTTTTTAAACTCCCTAAAATATTTCAAATTCTTTGAAATCCCACTAAACTACTAAAAACAATTAAAAATTACTTGAAATCTTTTTAAATAACCTAAAATAATCTTAAATATTTTAAATCCTTTAAAATCTTTTGATATCCCTTGCAAATTCGTTAAAGCTCTTGAAAATGCCAATTAATAAAAAATTCCTCGGAATCTTTTAAAATTCCCAAAAATATTTCAAATTAAAAGCTCCTGAAAATGCCTTAGAAGTTTTAAAAATACCCTTGAATCTTGAGAAATCCCTTCGAATTATTGAAATCTATTACAAATTTCTCGGAATCTTTAAAAATAATCTGAAATATATCAAAAGAATTCAAGACAATTCAGAAATAGGTATAGATCTGAATTAAATAGTGATCAACCCATGAGTTAACTTATTGATAGAAAAGTTACTAATGTGATTTTTTCATATAAAAAAGTGAATAAAAAATGATTTGAGAAAAAAGTGACTAATGGTGACTAATAGTTTAAGCAGAAAAATGTAACCAATTCCGTGTAAATCATTGAAGAATTTAGACGTTCAAAATGGGTTTTGAAAATTGTCTTTGGATAGCGACTAAAAATCTACTTTTCAATTTTTAAGAGTAATAAAAACTTACTCCCGAGATATGGGGAAGCTGAATTAGAATAAAAAAGTTTTTGTCAAAAAAAATTATTCTGTTCCGAGAAAATAAAGATTGAGTGTGACGGTATCGCACTGTACAATCGAGTTTTCGCTGAAAGACGAATAAAGAGAAGAAAGGTATATGTTTATTTATGAATAAATAATAAGAATTTCAAGAAATATCGTTTTTGATTGCACGGCAAAAAATTAAGTGAAAAAAACCTTATGAAAGTGGCTTTTTTTAGAAAATGGAGATTTAAGATTTTAGGTTGGAATTTGATTGATACTTTGGTGCTGAAAAAATGAAAATAGTTTTATTTTAGAGCTTTTTTTGAAAAAGAAGCCTTTTATTATTTTATTGTATTGAAAAATTCTTAGGAAGAGAAATATGGTCAGAAAAAGGATTAAAAAAAGGTAAGAGATTAGGAAATTAAAAAAAAAAGAAGAATATGGGAGACAATCACAGAGTCAGCTATCTGATTTTTAATCACCAATATTTTTATTTTACTATATTAAAATGAGATTTCGGACAAATCCTTCTAACAAAATATGTATTAGATTTTTAAAGAATTTTTTATGCAAAAAGCCCATTTTCGGAAAAATGTTGGTTATCTAGTTCTGTACTGCAACCCTTCAGTTCAAGTAATCAACAGTTGTTGTTAATTCTGCAAAAATATTGAGCCTATTTATTGTCATATACGAAAACTGTGCATTTTTCATAAAAATTCTTTAAATAATTGTCAAACAGCAGTTATTCTTAATCAAGCGCAATAAGGCATTAATTTCTTTCATATTTTATATAAAAACAATCATAATTTGAAACAACTAATCATTGCGAATCACGAGAAAATGTTCAATAATTTTTTGAAAACATAAACAATTTTTTTTCTTACTCTAACCTACTGGAAATTATTGCCAGATAGGCATTACAACCGACTTGAGCTCTTCTTCACCTACTGGAAGATCTTAAAAAAAGGTACATCCGAAAAGTTAGATAGAAATGTTTACTTTATTGTTAAATAAAACATTTTTGTTTTGACATGTTATGTCGGTATAGAAGTAAAATGAGCATTGAAAAATATATAACAACGTATTAGTGCGTAAGAACGAGTGAAGCAGATATTTCTTGTTTTATTGCTGTTGCAAAGAAATTAATTATAGAATTCTTCTAGAACCGTTATTTAAAAATTGTGTAATAGTTATTTTTCAAAATGCATGAGGGCGGAGCTGGTCGTATTGAATGGACAAACTCGGTGAAGGTAATTAGGTATTTACTTATTTTAAGTATATGCTTTTTATTTGCGTAACCGGGAAATTGTTATGCTAAAAAGTAAATTCTAATGGTAAAACTCTTGAAGTAAGAATGAAATTTGTTTTGCTTTTAGTTACTATAATTTATTTTAGGTTTCTCAATGGGTTTCTTGCCTTAATAGAATTTTGTAAAAGTAATAGTTGTATTAGTAAAGAATATACTAGTTTTTTATTCGAGTGAATATTTTAAAATAAGTATAAAAAGAGTATTAAAGATCGAATTGAAATTTGAAACATAAATTTCACTTGTATTTTGAAATAATTGATGACGTCATGTTTTTAATTATTCAACGTTTTGAATCGAAGAAGAAGTCTCAAACAATTCCGTGTGTCCAAGCGAACACATAGTAATAATTATTTGAAGTATTTCCAAATTAAAATTGTTCAATTTTCAAAGCTTCAATTTGATTATTTTTAATTATCAAGACGCTTCTAATTTGAAATTGTTTGAATCGCTTAAATTAGCAGTTATTACATTTGGAAGATTTTAAGGAAATTTGTTTCGAAATTTTATAAAAAATTCGAATCATTTTAAAAGATTATTTCATAATTTCCAAAATAATTAAAAATTTGAAAACATTTTTAAAAACTTGAAACGAAATGTGAATTTTTGAAGATTAGGAAATAAAATTTCGAAGTTTTTTAACGATTTGATTCACACGAATTATATTTGTACAGCTTAAAAGCAAATGAACAAAGAAACTTAGAAATGAATAGTTTTTCAAAATTTTTATTTTTCACTAAACCTTATTTTTTCCTTCAAACTATAATTTGTCTAAATCTTTTTTTTTTCTTGGCTGAAAAATCTTTTTCGGTTAAGAATTTAATCTTTTTTTAATAAAATTACAACTATTTGGTTTCAAATTAAAATCTATTTTGGTTGAGGATTCAACTTTTTTGGTTTATGATTCAACTACTTGGTTAAAGGTAAAACTACTTTGTGAAAAATTCACTTGTTTGGGTGGAGATTCATAATTTTAGTTAAGAATTCGTTGTTTTTTTTTTGGCAGAAAATTAATCTTTCAGGTAGAAAATTCATGTATTTACTTACAAATTAAACTGTTTGGTTGAGGATTAACATTATGTTGAAATTTTTATTTGACATATCTGAAATTCTAAAAAATCTTCTTGAATTTTCTCAAAAACCTTAGAAAACTTATATTTATGTACCTAACCTTAAAAATAATTAAACGAATAAACCTAAAAAAATGGTTATTCGAAATTTGTATTTTTTATTAAAAATGATTGCTGATGGTGGTCTATCTAAAAAAAAGCGATGATACCAAATATCTCGAAAAAATTGGACACATTGTCGAAAACCTGATTGGCTGCATACTGCGTGAATATGACTTTTAGTGGCTGCTTTTAGTTTGTTATTTTGAATTTTATGGACTTTTGTAAATGACAATTTGCAAATGATGTATTTTAATTTGAAAAATGCATTCCTAAAAGAGAACATTTAAATTGTAAATGATTCTTTAATAATGAAGGCAACAATTCTGTTCTTAATTTTTTTTTTTTTATCAAAAGTTGATTACGCTAGATTACCTCTGATTAGAACTAGATTAGTATATTACGCTGAATTACGAGTGTATTACTTGGATTAATTTTTTTTTTTTTAAGATGCAACTATTTTGTCAATAAGTAATCTTTTTTGATCTAAAATTCAACTATTGGTTGAAAATTGAACTGCTTTGTTAAAAATTCATTCTTTTTAGTTGAAATTCCATCTGTTTGGTTAAAAATGGAACTATTCCATTTTTATAAAACTAATCTTATTGGTTGAAAAATCATCTTTTTTGGTTGAAAATACAACTGTTTAGTTGTAAATTAATCTGGTTTAGTTCAGGATTCAACTGTTTTGTTGAAAATTCCACTTTTTGATTTGAATTCGAATTGTCTCAACAATTCAACAATTTGTTTGAAAATTAACTTTTTTGTTGAAAAATTATATTTTCGGGTTCAAAAATTAACTGTTTTGTAGATAATTAACGTTTCTTTAAATTCAACAACTCTGTTGACAATTGATGCATTTTTTTGAAAATTTGTCTTTTTGGTAGAACATTAATCTTCTCTGTCTATAAATCCATCTTTTTGGTTGAAAATTTAACTATTTAGTTAGAATCTAATCTTTTTTAATTAAAAATTGAACTACTTGGTTGAACTACTGTGTTCATTTTTTTTTAAGATTCACCTCTTTGGTTGAAAATTTAATTTTTTTGTTGAAAATACGTTTTTTGGTTAAAAATTAATTTTTTATCTGAAAATTCAATTATTCCATTTTTTGCTGGAAATTTATTCTTTATAAGTTAAAAATTCAACTATTTGGTAGAAAGTTTATATAGAGGATACCACCCCACAGAAGATAATGAACCTACGGTAGATAATTTTTAATTAAAAGCACAAATATATAATTAATTAATTGTTTTACGTACATTAGGATTTTAAATTAATGATTATCTACGTCTTCTGGGTTAGAAAATTTATCTTGCTTGTTGAAAAATCATATTTTGGTTTCAGAATTCAACTATTTTATTAAAAATTCATTTTTTCTTTTCGTTTAATTCATCTGGTTGGAAATTCGTCTTTTGGTAAAAAAGTAATCCTTCTTGGTTGAAAATTCATCTTTTTGATTGATAATTCTACTATTTTCATAAAAATTCGTTTTTTTTGTTAATGCAACTGGTTGAAAGTTTCTCTTTTATGGTGGAAAAATCATCATTCTTAGTTGAAAACGAAATTTTCGGGCTAAAAATTCAACTGTTTTGTAGATCATTTTCATTTTTCTTTTAAAAATTCAACAACTTTGTTGAAAATTGATGCATTTTGTTGAAAATTCGCCTTTTTGATAGAAAAATAATCTCCTTTGTCAAAAAATCCATCATTTTGGTTGAAAATTTAACTATTCAGTTAGAAATTAATCTTTTTTTAATGAAACTACAACTACTTGGTTGAACTACCTTGTTAATTTTTTTAGAGATTCACCTCTTTGGTTGAAATTTAAACTTTTTTGTTGAAAATATAATATTTCATTATTGCGATTCACATTTTCTATTCATGTTTTTTTAATTGGAATTATTTTTTTAATTTTTGATGCAGAAATTTCATTAATTTTTCA
Organism: Andricus curvator; assembly: GCA_932195095.1. NCBI lineage: Eukaryota > Metazoa > Arthropoda > Insecta > Hymenoptera > Cynipidae > Andricus > Andricus curvator. The sequence goes on from CAKNYM010053093.1 coordinate 81,300, forward strand.
TATTATTAAATTTTGGTACACAATTTTTTTCTGAAAAACTAACTATTCTATTTTTGGTTGGAAATTTATGCTTCATAATTTTGGTTGAGGATTCAACTGTTTTGTTAAAAATTTCTTTTTGTTTTCGTTTTCGTTTGAAAATGTAACGGTTTTTGTTTGAATTTCAATCTTTTTTGTTGGAAGATTCGACCATTTGGTTGAAATTGCATCTTTTTTGGTTGAAAATTCAAGTATTTTGATAAAGTCTTTTATGGTCGAAAATTCAACAGTTTTGTTAAAAATTCGCCCTTTGGATGAAAAACTCATCTTTCATTATAGAAAAGTCATCTCTCAAATGTCTTTTAAACAATACGTCTTTTTGTCTTAAGAATACAACTGCTTTTGTTTGAATTTTAATCTTCAACTATTTTGTTGAAAATTCCCCTTTTTGTTAAAAAATTAACTTTTTGGTTTGAAAATTCATCTCTTTGGTAGAAAATCTTGAAATCCTCACAAATTAAAAATATTTCTCATTGAAGGCAATATGGTATTCACGTTAATTAAAATCGATAGAAAAAAAATGTATAATGGAGAACATTATCATCAGCAGAAAAACTAGTTGCATTTTTCCTATTGCAAAATAATTGTCAAATGCATAAATATTTGAAGAAATTATCGAAACTTTGAGTAACTCAAACATAGTTTTTTTATCGTATTTATAGATAATTTTTTGTTCTTCGCGGGTATGGTTGGAAGCCCTTAGGACATTTTACAGAACGAAGTGCTTGGTGTACCTTTACTAGTGGTATGTTGTTCAAGTGGAGGTAAAAACCTCTTGGTACGTAATCGCTCGAGTTTTTTTCTCAGGCGGTCGGGCAAAGGCATTTGCTCGCACTTCCTCAGAGTCATTCCGACGTCCGCCGCCGAATCTAACGGGATCTAACCTTTATAGATCTATCGCAGGATCTCCGTCAAACTCGTTACTTCCGTTTTAGATTTTCATTATAAATTACCGCTTGTCATTTCAAGACTTATTCATATCATTCATTACGCACTCTCATTAGAGTAGCATTTTTTTCTAGAATTTAATCAGAGAAATTGTAATCAACATTGTAACATCCTCTGGCCTTTATATGTACTTCACACGAAGAAAGATCCAATTTTATGGAAAGGAATTATTATTAACTATAATAATCAATTATTTATTCATACGGAGGGGGAAACAAATCATAAAAATTCGGTCCAGCACAGATGGATTAGCCCGCATTATATCGGATTACCCTGGATTACCATCATATACAGAAATACTTCAGATTACCTAAGATTACTCTGGATCACATAAAATTATGGTGGACAACTACGTCCACGCGAATTTTCAACCAAAGAGGATTTTTTTTCAACAAAATTGTTCGATTTTCAACAAAATATGGTAAATTTTAACCAAAGACATGAATTTTCAACCAAATAGTTCAATCCTCAACCGAAAAGGCCAATTTTCAACAAAACAGAATGATTTAGAAAAATTCAATCATATAGTTTAATTTGCTACCAAAAGAGTTGCATTTTCAGCCAAAAAATGACTTTTTCACAAAATTGTTGCATTTTTAATCGAATAATTAAATTTTCAAACAAACAGAAAATTTCAAATGAGAAGATTAATTTTCTACCGAAAAAGACGAATTTTCAACAAACTACATGTATTTTCAACCAAGTAGTTGAATTTTCAACTAAAAACAATACATTTTCAACTAATGAAGGTAAATTTTTACGTAAAAACGGAATAATTATATTGTTATTTGAAAAAATTAAATATTTAAAAAAAAAAGTTAAATTTTTAACCAAGGAGTTCAATTTTTAACTAAAATTATGTATCTTAAAAAAAATGACTTTTTAGGAAAATTGTTGAATTTTCTCAAAAAAAAAATTATTTCTAACCAAAAGAGATGAATTCTCATAAAACTGTAACCAAAAAAAATATTTTTATTTTAAACCAAATACAATGGAATTCAACCAAAAAAGACGAATTTTCAACCAAATAGTTTAATCCCCAACCGAAAAAACCAATTAAAAAAAATTATTGAAAAAAATTATAATTGTCAACCATAAAGTTGAATTTTCTACCAATACAGTTGAATTTTCAGACCAAAAATTGATGATGATGAATTTTCAAAAATGTAATAGTTGAATCTTCAGTTAAAGAAAATAATTTTCAACGAAAAAGAAACGAATTTTCAACCAAAAAGATTAATTTACAACTCAAAAAGATTAATATACAATCAAACCTGGAAGAATTAAATTTTCAGTTAAAAAAAAAATTAACCAAAAAAAATGAGTTTTTAACAAAAAATATGAATTTTCAAGAAAAAACATTAATTTTCTATAAAAAGACGAATTTTTGACAAAATACATGAATTTTCAACCAAGTAGTTGAATTTTCAACTGAAAACAATAAATTTTCAACTAATGAAGATAAATTTGTACATAAAAATGGAATAATTATATTGTTCTTCGAAAAAATTAAATATTTACAAACAAATGTCAACAAAATAGTTAAATTTTCAACCAAGGAGTTTAATTTTTAACTAAAATTATGTATCTTCAAAAAAATGACTTTTTAAGAAAATTGTTGAATTTTCTCAAAAAAAAATTATTTTTAACCAAAAGAAATGAATTCTCATAAAACTGTAATAGTCGATATTTGAACCAAAAAATATTTTTATTTTGAATAAAAAACAATTGAATTCAACCAAAAAAGACGAATTTTCTACAAAATAATTTAATTCCCAACCGAAAAAAAACAATTAAAAAAAATTATTGAGACAAAATTATAATATTGTCAACCATACAGTTGAATTTTCTACAATGTGAATTTCTAGAAAAGTAGTTAAATTTTTAAACAAGTAGTTGAGTTTTCAACAAAAAAAAAGATTAATTTTCTACCAAAAAGGACAAATTTTCAACAAAATATATTAAATTTAAACCAAATAATTAAATTTTCATCTGAAACAGATTCATTTACAATCAGAAATGTAATAGTTGAATCTTCAGTTAAAGAAAATAATTTCCAACTAAAAATAGAACGAATTTTCAACCAAAAAGATTAATTTTCAACTGAAAAAGATGAATATACAATTAAAACGGGAAGAGTTCAATTTTCAGTTAAAAAAAAAATTAACAAAAAAAATGAATTTTTAACAAAAAATATGAATTTTTAAGAAAAAACATTAATTTTCTATAAAAAAGAAGAATTTTTGACAAAATCCATGAATTTTCTACCAAACAGTTGAAAAATTGAATTTTTTATTTTTAATAACATGCGGATGCCTTCCATCTTCAAAACGTTTTGATTTTTAATTATTTAATGTTGAACGCTTTTGATTAGAAATAATACAATTTCAATTCTTTTCAATTTTAAATGATCGCATTTTCGAAATTTTAGTCTGCGAACATTCAATTTTTAACGTTTCGAACTTGTTCTAATTTCAAAATTTTAATCTCAAATCACTCAATTTCCAGATTCTTTAATTCAAACTAAAATTTTTCAATTTTAAAAGATTTTAATATAAATGATACAATTTCAACTTCTTTCTAATGAATCTGTCCAATTTTCAAAATTTTAGACAGAAATTTTTTAATCTTGAGAGCTTCTGATTAAACATTTTTTAAATTTCAAACGTTGTAAATTTCGAATTATTCAATTTAAAACGCTTTTATTCAGAAATGATACAAATTCAATTCCTTTTCATTCCATTTGAAATGTTGTTCTTTTTTGACAATTTTACTGAATCTATTTGAAATATTTAAAATTCAAAATTGTTCAATATATATTTTCATAAAATTTGAATTCGAAATTATTAATTATGAATTAATGTTTCAAAAATGTTAAAAAACTTCTTTAATAATAGATTGAAATTATTTTTACAATGTTGAGACTTTCTTCAAATTAAAATACTAAATGGATAAATTATACAAGAGAAAGTACAGAAATAATCGTTATTTCTTGTATTTAAAACAGCGTTCTTGTACAGTTACTTGAATGTAGGTAATTTTATTATTAAGAGATTTTGTCCCAATTTTCGGGAATTCTATTATATTATTTTGTAGAATATGTATACCAGTTTACCAGAACTCGTTACTTCTGTTTTGGATTTTTATTCTAAATTACCGTTTCTCATTTCTAGATTTCATTTAATTTATTTCGTACACTCATAAAAGTATAATTTTTCCTCAAATTTTTCAGAGAAATTATAATAAAAATTACATAATTATGTAGCCATTATCTGCCTTACACAAAGAAAGATCCAATTTTTTGAAAAGTTATAAAATAATAAAAATTAAAAGGTTCCCTTCCAGGCTTGAGACCTTGCTCGAATTTAAATACTAAATGGATAAATTATACAAGAGAAAGTGCAGTAATAATAGTGTTTTCTGATATTTAAAATAGCTTTCTTTTACAGTTATTTGATTCTAGGTAATTTTACTATTAAAAGATTTTGTCGCAATTTTCAGGAAAACTAGAATATTTTTTTTAGAATGAGATTACCAGGAAGTCTCTTGAGAATGACGCAATACTTTCTTTTTACCAGTGTAAAAAAGTGTATTTCTAAGTCTAGAGTCGCGTAAAAAATGTATTGTCACAACATTGTTCGTCATGCAAAGTTATTTTTCACTTCTACTCAATTGACTTGTAAGTTACTTGGCGAGTTGACAAACTTTTAAAGTAGTCAGGACGTTAAATGAAATTTCATTTGAATGCAAATGACTGCAGATATGAATAATATATTACTTTCTTTGACAATATTTGCCACTGCTATCAGATTATGAGTGTAATTTTTTATGTAAGTTCTTACATTTTATTTATTTTGTTTTTCTCTTTTATCGTGAAAATTTCCTCTTTGTTTAAAGTAATATATTATGTGAATTTAAAGAATGAATGATTGCCAACTTAATTTGTATTAGCAGTCAAGATAAATTTTTTTTCATACTACCAAAGTAGTTGATTAAAAATTTATAATCCGATCTTGTTTTCATTGAATCTTGCCTGTATCCAGGAAATGAAACGGTAAATTCTGAAAGTAGTTTAAAATAAAAATGTGAAGGTTAACCAGGGTGGCCTAAAAAGTGTTGACATTTAATCAGTAGTTTTAAAGTTATTTATATTGAGAAGTCTGCAACTTTTACTTTCAATATGGCATTTTATATCCATTAATATCCATTTTTTTAAAAGAATTTTATAGTTTAAATATACAGTGACATTTTTCTTTCTTTCAAAAGGTATATTTCTTCGAAGGATATTCTTAATACTCCGAAGAAAAATCCGCTACATAAAATTGTTTTAAAATTGTTATGATACTTAGAAGTGATGGATCGTCTATTACCAACTTGGTTGTCTAGTTATATCTACCAATTTATTCCAAATCGATCAATTTCGGTCTCTCGACCCTTCGCAGGCTAACTCCACCCATTTTCTTCGCCCAAATTGAAACATACCCTATCAAATAAATCCGCGCCCACCAACAACCTGTCGATTTTATCTGAGCCGAGTCTCATAAATCACAATTTTACTTCCCTCCCAAGAATTTTCGCAATATTCTCCAGATGGATAAACTCCACAATCGCCGCAACACTTGCAGCAACATGGAAAGTTGAAACTCTCAATAATCTTTACCTGCAAGAACAGCATGAAGCAGACCCACTGGTAGTACCTATACTCCTTCCTCTCGCTCGCCGGATAAAGCCTCGAGTTGTCGATCCCAGGAAAGGGCACCTCCACCCCTTCTTTCTTTTTGTAAGCACCCGCGATCGTATAAGTGCTGTGGATCCAGCAATATGTGTTGAGCACATCCTCCGGCAAATCTTTGCTGTGGATACAGTCGATCGGATTGCCGACATATTGTCTCGTTGTCACAATTAGGGAAAACGCTATCAGGAGTATCACAGTTAGGCTGTAATGCAATCTGAAAACCGCGGTATCAATGTGGATGTGCGAGACTTTGATCAGACTCTTGAGACCGCGAAATATGTCCAACATCTTAACTGCGACGTGAAGCGCGAGCCAAAGTCTTCACCGGTGTCACATCGGCGTCTCAAGGTTGAGAATCCGACATCTCAAACACCCTCGTCGACTGGAACCTGAACAAGTCGACGAGGACCAAACGAAATAATCTGTCCTCAAAAAATCTTGAGGATCTCGGAGGCACCTCTGCACCCCATTGATCGATGATCGATTGATCGTTTCCTGGCTCAGGGCACTTGATACCAGCAACCTTGCTCTGCACATTCTTCCTCCTTACCAAGTGCCTTCGCCGATCCTGTCACTCCTGTTCCTAGGTTTTTATACTAATTTCGAATATTCTCCTCTTGAATCTCATCATCTGTCCCACCCACTAAACTCTCGTTGAGCAATGACTATTCTTACGACTTGCCAAGCCATGGATGTCACTCATCGTCCACTATTCAGGGTCTCAGGAGACATTAAACTTGACACTTGGATATCTTCACGAACACACGAGTGATGATGTTTTAAGTGTGTGGTCGTTTTGCTTTGCGATGCGGTTTTTGTTCTGATGCAATTTGGGATGCTGAGATGCTGATGATGAAGAAGAGGTTCCTTCTCGGGTTGGATGCAATGTTATTTGGGAAAACACAGTTGAGGTAAGAGTGTTGGCACCAGATCCAGGCTAACTAGGCGAAAGAGAAGGGGTATTAGAAACTGGTGCTTGAAAATGGATAATTTCGTCCGGTTCCAAACATTAGACTCGGTTCACGCTACTTGTTCTCCTCTCCTTATTCAAGTTATTCTCTAGATTGCTCTCTTTCTCTTCCACTATTCGTCTTTTCGCTTTACTCGTCTCTTCCTCTCTTTTTCATCCTCTCTAGACTACCTCACTTTTTGCTCTTTATCTTCTGCTATTTCTGTACTGGCTTAGTTCAATATTTATCTTTTACTTTTTTCTCTGTACTCAGTCAAAGTCTGATTAGTTACAAAAGCACACCTTTTTCATTGTTCATACATTTCCCTCTTTCTCTAACACACTCTTTCTGATCCTCAATCGCTTTCTGCCTGCCTCTGACGAAAGAGTCGCGAGTTAAGCCGAGAACACTTCAAAGCTGCGGATTTCCCCTAGCATCATGGCAAATGCCAGGAAGAAGCGATGGCCGCCCGATGGAAGCAGGACCGGCTGCCCGTCGGTTTTGTAATTTTGTTTGATGTGCGTGCCATTCTATTTTAGCTTTTACGTGTACAACTGCACTTTGCTACCAGTGGGACCAAGCAAGCTAGCGTCAGCGAGAAAATCTGTGAGGACAAAATACAGAAATAGAACAACCTGACTTAGGCCCTCTTTCTCTCGCTTCTGCTTTTCCTATCACATCTCTCACACTCCCTCGCACTCTCTCCTTTCCCTGATTCGCAGAGCTTATGTTTGATCGATTTATCTTTCCGGTGTTACCCCATGTAATCGACTTTCGCTAACAATGTTTCTATCTTCAAACATTCTATAAAACCAATGACACATATTTCTTTTAGAAAATCTAGATTTTAGAGGTCAACATTGTAATAAAAGTATTAGGTTTTATAGTATATCTATTGAGAAACAAAACATAAAAGATGGGAGAAGGTATTACTGCAATATAATATTATAATGGAGCAGGAAGTCAAGGGATTATATGAATAGCATAATTTGCTGTAGATATTTACAAAACAATTTTGAATGTTATATTCTTTTAAACACGATTCAAAATGTTAAAATAGGTCAAAAGAACTATTTGAGTAATGTCTACAAATAAGAAATATTATAATATGACTTTAAATAACAAATTAAACTGAATAGATTAAGTTGCATATCAAACAAAAAGAACTCACGAACGAGAGAATTGTATGAACTACTAGCCAGGTTAATATCTTTCTCCAAAACAAACAATCCCTTCTCCATTATTCAATCAATTTGATTTATCAAAATAAATAACTAACTAACAAAAGATAAAAATACTTGTATACCTATCTATTTTCACACCTGTTAAACAATACTAAATGAACATCACTTAAATAAACCTGCACAGTCCATATCCCCTTCTTCAAAGAACAAGAACAGAGTAACCATAATTACTTCCAACATAACTTGATGCTGAAACGAGAGGACAAATTTACTAGAAGCAATATATCATGAAAATAAACAGAAACAAGCTACTAGCATATGTTAAGGAGTAGAGAAAGGCAGAAAACATACGAGGCACTATATTATGAAAATAAAGACAACATAAGTGGCAGCATATGAGACCTCTATACAACCTAACTCTGAAATAGCGAAATATCAGAAGCTGCAGTACATTTAGCTCAGTACCCACCACCCTGACACTGAAAATACCTCCTTTCAGCACCTCGCAATCTTCCACGCGCAGACTTCGCACAACCTCAAACATTCTCAGCCTCTTCATTATAAAAATTCAGAATCATCCCCAACTCAGCGGGAACCTCTAAAAATTGGAAGTACAAGCATTTCGTTTACGAAGCGAATCCAAGAATCTGTGCGTAAAACAGTGATGATCAAACGATAATATTATACCAGAGCGAGGTAGTTGGGTCACTATTTATAAAGAAAACAATCTCCAACTTTTGCTTCGGTGGACCTCTCAGCTAGAAAATTCGTTTGCTACTCTGATGATCAAAGAAGATGCTGTTTCCCGTGTTGAAAAGCTCGATACTAAACCACTTGTTGCAACCTCCGAGCTGATACGAGGAAGAAGGTGTGCGTAATTTTTCGAAATACTGAGCAGCTGCCTGCTCTTCGATGAAAAAAACCAATGTCGGTTCTTTGCGAACCGGATGGTCCCCAGGAAATCGAAAGCGTGGTCTTTTTATTAGCCGCCTCCGAGTCGTAAACTTTGAGGCGAATCAGCAGCCGGTTCATTGCAGTGGATTGAGAACAACTCGAGATATCCAGCTATCGAAGCTCGTTTGTATGAACGCTGATCGAGTACCCGGAAGAGGTACTCGCTCATCAATTTGTCAGCGGCGGTAGTAAACTCCCTCAAGTTAAATAAAGTCCGCCACCGCGATTCGATGGACTTTCTGCTACCACTAGAGTCTTCTCATTTCGCAACTGCAGAATAAACCACTGAAACTCGATTCCAAAGACTAGAATCACTCACTTGCAATTGTGCCACTTCATTTCATACATCGTGCCAGCTCACAACTCAACAATCAAAAAGGTTACGGTTTCTTGATTCTATTAGTTCGTGCTTTTCATCCTAATAGCCGATGTTTTGGTTATTTGAACTGGTCATTTTGGCTTTTATTTCTCTCAAACATCTTTAGTCTTCTGGCAAAAATTCAGAACTAAGAGAAACGTGATAATTTGTGCTGCGTGTGATGTCAATTGTTAGAATTCGAAAAGAGATTGAAACTGAAGTCAAGGAATCGATTTTAATGAAGGTCAAGTTAACACTTGTTCAAACAGATGCAGAGTCTTGTTCTATTTATAAAATGCGGGAAAAAGTACGCGAATTGGTGGATTTAAAAAAGTCTCGGGAAATACTCTGAAAATAAATTGTGCGGGCAGCGTACGCACGAGTTATGGATTGGACGAGTTGATGCAAAAACAAACCGATCCTCATCAAACGATACATTTGGTATGCTAAGTGAAACCCGCAAGGTTAAAGAAGAAATAACTATTAAATATATTATAACAGAACACGATCTATGAAGTAACTCCGTCAAAACCTGGTGATGGTTCACAGAATTGAAGATTAGAAAAAGGAAGATAAATCACTTATCCATTTGACTTTACAGACTACTTTTCACATTGCACCACAGATAGAGCACCCTAAGGAACCCCATTGATTCACTTAAATCCTCTATCTGATGATAATACTATCACTTTCTCCAGTCGCCAAATCTAATGCAAATTCTCGAGTTGACTTTGTAGAACAATCAGCTCTTAAAGAGATTGTTGTCACCTAATTACAACAACCCCATTGATTTACTCCAGTTGTCTATCTGATGATGCTACATTCATTCGGATGACAATCACAGAAACACTTTCTACAGTCAAATCTCCATCATCACCATCTAGAGACACAAAATCCGCCGCATCATGAGCATAAAAGAGAGGAAGTGTCCATCAGCATTAGATATCCAATTATCCATGTTTATCAAAAGGTTTGGTGAAAAAGGAGAGGAGAACATTTTCGAAAATTTCGAAAGCTCATTCACCCGCGCACTACCAGCACTACAAGCACCTTCCACACGATGCCACGCACGACACTCGACTCTCGACCACGCTCCACGCTTCTCCACGCTCTCGGAGGAGTTGAGGAGGAGTCAGGGTACTCCAGGAATAGAAATACCCGAACACGAAGAGTAACGCAACGTCAGCCGGCGACCACGTCGGCCGACGAAGTCCGGTTTTATATAGGATAGTATACGTAGGGATAGCCAACGAACGAGCTTACTCTGATCTTGGGATGCACAAGTCTGCGGATAAGGAGATAAACAAGCTTGGCAACATATGCTTGCATCCGAAATCTGTGTACTTATGGTTTTATACCTAAATTGAAGGAATTTTACCATTTTGGGGGTGTTTATCCTCTCCTGGGTCATGCACGTGTCCTGAATCTTTCTGAGGGTGAAAGGATCCTTCTTGCAGCTTCAAGTTCTCCGGTCTCTGGTTTTAGGTTTATGTTTGAATTGAGGTAGGCTTTCTTACTTTGATGGGTGCAATGAACAGCAACTTGATGTTCGATCTGTTGTAGAATTTGAAGCTAGTGTTCTGTTGAGGAATTCTTAATACCCACTGTGTTTTTAATACTCATAATAATTGTTGTGTAATTCATAGTACCTGTTGTGGAATTCCTGACTGTTATATTGTTGACAATAGCCTTTGTGGAATTATAGAGTTCTACTCCTATAATAATGAGTATATTAATAACTAATAATGTCTGTTGTAGGAATTCGAATTATGTTCTCAGATTATCCAAGTAGCTTTTCCTTTGCTTGAATTAACAAAAATTCTTGTAATCCAATTCGTGTTCTTAATAACGGTTGTTGAATTTCTAACAACTTTAATGTTACTATTGTTTTGTTGTCTTGTTCCAACAAGTATCTTCCAATTGTTCTTACTTGTACTTGTTATAAAAAAATGTAAATCATGAGATAGGTTCTCTTCTCTTTTTTCTCTTATAAAATCCATAACAACCATTTTTGTCATCCCTTCTTTATTTTCCTCATAATTCATCTTTCTCAAGAAAAGACCCTTTAGTTCTTGTAAAAGCTGTCCTCTACTCGTGAAATACTGGCTTCCCATTTTTATTTAGTTTTTAATTTCTTTGACTGATACACAAATCCCTTCACGCCTTGGCTTGCAGCTTTTGTGAGGAAATTTTTCTGACCCTTCTTCACGTTTCTTTGCCACTTGCGTACTGAATGCTGAAAAGGACTCTTCCATAGCTCGAGATCGTAATCGCTTATACAACGGGTCGCTTGGAGATACGCATAAGCAGTGTCCTAATGCACAACTTATCTCGAACGATGCCCGTATTCATGAGTGCAATGTTGAAATTTACTCCGGAATATCTTTCTATCCAGTCCGTTTGTCTTCGCCGTGCCATGCATTCAATAAGGTCGAACCAGTATACGGGAAGGTGATTTTAATTATTCATGTGAATCTTTCCTATCGGGGAATTAATAGCGTCTAAGAACGGAACTTCTATTCCTGATTGATTTTTTGCAGATTTTCTAAGAGACTTTATCATAAATGAGGAGTAAGCGAACAAAACATGATAAATCCATTTGAGATGATTCCTTGATAATTAGATAAATGCTGTATCTCAAAAATAAAAAAGATAGAAGAAAAGTTCTAATAGGATCATAAAGAGGAAACCATCTAGCTGGTTATCCAATGTTATCGAATTCTTCAATTTATTAGCTTGGTGCAAAAATTTTAAAGCGTCAATGATCACATTCCTCGAGTTCTACAAATGTTAAAATCGTACATAACTCTTTTTTTTCTAAAACCTTGAATCTGAAGTTTCTTTCTTTTTGTGAGAAAATGATCTCCTATTTTTTCCAGATTTAAAAAAATATATGTAGAGTTCACTATGGAAGTTTTAATGCCGAAAATTCGACCTTCAAATTGTGTTAGTTATAAAAAAATTTAGGTTGGTATTAACACCCATTTTTCAAAGAATTCAAAAATGGATAAAATCTTATTAAAGAAAATTCTGCAATAGCTTATTTTTTATACTTACTAGCATTATTAATCGCGCGCTACGCGCTTGTAGTTTTCCGATTTTATGGAGAAAGTAATTGTTAATATAAATTAATAATTTCGAATAATTATTTATTTGTTTAATTTTAAGGGAGAAAATTCAAAAAGATTGATATTTAAACCAAAAAGATTTTTATTTTAAATTTCAAAAAGTTGAGGCCAAATGAAAAAAAGAATTTTCAAAAAAATAGTTGAATGTTCAACCAAAGATGATTTTTCAGTCCAGAAAGAAAAAAAATTAAACCAAATTATAATTTGAAGAAAAAAATAATTTTTAAGAAAAAATAAAAAATTCGAATTACTATTCATTTTTTAATTCATTTGTTTATTAGTTTTTAAGATCACATAAGTTTAATTTTCCTATGATGCTTAAGAAAATTCAAAAATATTTTTGAAGATGTCGAAAAGTATCAAGAAAATTTTTAAGGAAGTTTTTTCATTGTATAAGATTTTACCAAATACGAAAAATTCGAGTCAATTTAAAAGATACTCAGAACCATACATTTTCAGAAATCTTCTCAAAGTTTGAAAATATTTTTCATTTCTTCAAAACATCTGAAAATCCTAAATATCTTTTAAACTGAATCGAATTATTTCTAAAATTTTATAAAATCCTTAAACATGAATCAAATTGTCTTAAAACCTTCCAAATTCTTTTTTGAGAATTTTGGAAATCTTTTGAAATTTTTTAAAGTCTTTTAATTTTTCAACATAAAAAATCATTTAAAATGTTACCAGGAATCTCAAGAATTTTTTTATCATCTTGAAACCTTTCAAAATTCTTGAAAAGATTCAAAAAATTTTTTTAATCCTTTCACATTTTTAACTATTTTGGAAATTTTATCAAAACTTCTAAATATCTTTTAAAGTAATTCAAATTTTTTCTAAATTTCTTCTAAATTTTTTTAAAATAAAAAAAATTGCTGTGAAATCTTTCAGATTCTTTCTTGACAATTATGTAAATCTTTTCAAATCTTTCAAAATAATCACTTGAAATTAATTTTTCAGAATAAAAAATAATTAAAAATTTTCCCAGGAATGTTAGAAAAAATTTTTATTCGCTTGAAGCCTTACAAAATTCTTTAAAAGCTTCTAATTTTTGTTGTTTAAAATCTGCAAAAATGTACATTTAAAATGTTTTGAAAACTTTTTAAGTTTAAATTTAATCTTGGATCTTTTTAAAACTTTGAAATATCTCTTAAAGTTACTCACATTTTTTTGAAAATACAAAATCTTGAAAAATTGAAAAATTTTGCTCTAAAATCCTCTACATTCTTTTTCGAAGTTTTAGGAAATACTCCAAATTTCCAGTAAATTATGTATTAAGAGCTGAATAATGGACAAATTTCATTGTATGTTAGTTATCAGGTAAAAAAAATGTCTAAACTAAATATAAAAAATAAATAATAATAAATAATTATAATATCACTGTATCTCTCTGATTTTTTAAAAATATTGTCAGTCTTTATAGCTCTGTTTTTGTTTAATAAGATGAAGTGCAAAAAAAGTATCTAAAAAAATATCCCTGAAGCTTGAATTGACTTTAAAGTATTAAAAATAATCGAAATTGTTGTGGAAATTTATAGATAATGGTCACGTTTGACAGAATTATTTGAAAACCTATTAATCTGTTCAAAAATATTTCTATTTAGATCTAAAATAAATTTATTTTGTGTAATTATTTTTCTTGTATCATAATTTTCCCTTCCCCCAAAAGTCCCCTGCTGCAAAACACTATTTATATAAAGAGTTGGAGATTTAGCACAATTTATACACAAAGGTGTTCTCAAAATAGGCAGCCGAAACTAAAAATAGCAAAACATGAGATAAGATTTTTTATTTTGATTCTCACAATGCTATTTTTGTGAATAAATCACCACAATTATTTATATTAAACCTAATTTATATAGCCATTATTTGAGACTCTTCAGAAAGATGAACGATATATTAATACACATAAGATAAATAAATTGACTGAAAGCAATAGTCGATATAACAATAAATTAAATGATCATATGAATAATAAATTACCCATTAAATTAAATATAATAAGGAATTTGATAAACATGATTAAACCATTAATCGGAATGTTTTAGAAATCACGGAAACGAGTTTATTATTTTTGCATCTAAAATCGTCGAAACTTCTGCAACTTGGATTTTTCAAACTCATAACACATAAAAATTTTAATGATCATCGAAAGTATTTCAGGGCGAAAGTTTGAATGTATTTTTAATGGGATTTTTACAGCAATTTAATTTCTCGGTTTTACATCGTGTTTATGTGGGATTACAGTTTCGATTATGAAACTACTATTTTAATGATTGGAATGATCCCTTGTAGGATGAAAAAAAAATAAATCCGAGCAGAGGAGGATTACCTCGAGAAACATTTGTGTCGCTCCTCGGTGTCTCTCCCTATGTTAGAGATTTTTCCCTTTTTAAACAAGACCCCCAATTGATTCCTGTTTATACGCCGCTTCGAATCTAAATTTGTGCCAGCGGAACTAGTCGCGTTCAACGACCATTTCAGTGCAACATTCTCATGAAAGGCTTAACTTTTTTATTTTATTGAGGATAATCCAAAAGACCTCAATGCTTTATTTATAAATACTAGAACCTTCTGCGCACTATGCGCGCACTAATGACCCTTTCTTTAAAGGCCGTGCATAAATTACGTAAACTTTTTTTCTGCAATTATGAACCACGTACCTCCCCCCCTTGTTAGGGTCCGTAAGTTTTGAACCCACCCTACCCCTAAATTACGTAATTTTTGCTATTGGTAGAAAAAAAATTATAAAAAAAACAATACGTTTTTTTTATTCGAAAATTCATCTCTATTATACAGATTAATTTTCAAATAAAAAAAACGAATTGTCAACAAAAGTTGAATTTGTAAGCAAGAAAGATTTTTTAGTCAATAAAGAAAAAGAAGTCATCCAAAATGTTGAATTTTCAAAACAAAAAGAAGAGCTTTCTGATAAACAGTTGAATTTTCAACTAGATAATTTAATTTTCAACCAAAAGGATTTTCTTTTCAAAAAGTGTTCAACCAAGAGAATAATTTTCTACTGAAACAGAGGAATTCCCAACAAAATACATCAACTTTGAACCAAAATAGACGAATTTTACACAAATTACATTTTTCAAACAAATAGTTGAATTCTTAAACTAAAAATGACAAACAGTTGAATTTTCTACCAAATTGTGCAGTTTTCAAGCCAAAAAGACGAATTTTCTACAAAATAGTTGAATTTTTAACGCAAAAATATGAATTTTCAACAAAAAAGTTAATTTTGAACCAAATGTTTTAATTATCAGTTAAGAAAAATAATTTTCAACCAAAAAAAATAATTTTTAACTAAGTTATTACATTTTCAACTAAATACATTAATTTGTCACCAAATAGTTGAATTTTCAATCAAGAAGATTAATTTTCTACCAAAAAAGAAAAATTTTCCAAAAATTACATAAATTTTCAACCAAACAGTTGAATTTCTATACTAAAAATAACAAAACAGTTGAATTTTCTACCAAATTGTACAATTTTCAACACAAAAAGACGAATTCTCAACAAAAGACGTCAACTTTGAACCAAATAGTTGAATTTTCAACCAAGAAGATTGATTTTCTGAAGAAAAAAAATTAATTTTCAACAAAATAAATCAATTTTCAACCAAATAGTTTAATTTTTGACCAAGAAGATTAATGTTCTACCAAAAAAAAAACGATTTTTCAACAAATCATACAAATTTTCATCCAAATAGTTGAATATTTAAACTATAAAAGAAGGATTTTTAGCCAAAAATGCACTAGTTAAATTTTTATTACAAAAAATAAATTTACAAAAAAATGAATTCTCTACAAAACAAGTAAATTTTCTACCAACTAGTTGAATTTTCCACTCAAAAAAATGATTTTTCTACAAAACAGTTGAATTTTCAACCCGAAAATATAAATTTTCAACCAAATTGCTAAATTTTCAGTTAAAAGAATTAATTTTTAACCAAAAAAAAAAACGAATTTTCAACAAATTAGTTGAATTTCCAACCTTAAAACCTAAAGTTTCAACGAAAAATGTAATAGTTAATATTTCAACTAAAAAATGCTTTTATTTTAAATCAAGAACAGTTTAATTTTCGATCAAACCGATGCGTTTTTAACAACAACAAAATTGTTTTTCTACAATAACAAAATTTGGCAAAATTACAAAATTTTAGAAAACTTCGAGTAAGTTTATGATATATTTGGAAGTTTTTAAAATTGTTTAAATAATGTAAAACTTTATACGATTTTAAATTATTTGAAAGTAATTGCAGCCATTTTAAAACATAGATTTTTAGAAGATTTTAAAGCACAATTTTTAAATTTTGCAAGATTACAAAATTTAAATAAAAATCGAATAAAGATTTCGAAGAATTGGTTTTTTAAGAAAGTTGAAAGGTTTTAATAGAGTAAATAAATTTTCTTAACATTCCTGGGAAACTTTGAAATGATTTTTTTATTCTGAAAAATCAATTTTTAAATAAAATTTCTAAAAATGTAAAAAAGTCTAAAAGATTTTAAGACAAGTTTTTTAATTTTGAAATATTTTCTTAAATTTTAGGAATAATTCGATTCAGTTCAAAAGATATTTCGGAATTCTAGACATTTTTGAACAATTAAAAATATTTTAAAACTCAGAAAAATTTCCGAAAATTTATCATATATTTTTAAATTTCTTCCAACCTGCTACAAGTTAAAAATATCTTTTAAAAAAATGAAATTGAAATTTTCTTGGTTTAAATATCAACTATTACACTTTTCTTGGAGAACGCACCTTTTTTGTTGCAAATTCAACTATTTGGGTGAAAATTAATTTTTGATGAGATTTTGATGACATCTGAAATCTTCAAATATCTTTTTGAATTTCCTTAAGAATTGTAGGAAAATAATATTTATATAGCCTACAAATAAATGAATAAACTTGAAAAATAAATAGTCAAAATGTTTATTTTTTATTAACAATTAGTTTTCACCTCAAATGAAAAAACTATACGCGCACGTAGCGCGCAATTAATGGATGCTAGTAATAAATGGATGCTAGTAAATATAAATAATCAGGTACTAAAAACTTTCCTTTAACAAGAATTTACCGTTTTCTAATCAAATTTTTTCAATCAAAATTTGAGGATCACATGGGACCCTGATAAAGAATTTTATAGCCAGCCTCAAATTTGAAGATTTAATACTTGCTTTAAATTTTCTTTAAATTCTTTATATTGTTCGTTAATTGATTAATTTCCTATCCAGCAACAATTTATTAATTAGAATCATCTTTATGTTTGCAGAATTTCGGAAGTGAAATGCTGTGCTTAAAAAATGGTGAGTATAGAGCATCAAATTGAATACATACAAAATGTGTGCAGTCAGAAAAAAAGATTAATCTCAATTAAGAAAAAGTTTCTTTGATTGAAAGAAATTTTTTTTGATTTAAATAAATTGCTATTGATTTGAAGAAATTGCTTTTGATTCAAAGAAATTTCTTTTGATTCCAAGAAATTTGTATGGTCCAAAGAGATGTATTTTTTTTTGGTTCCAAAGCAAATATTTCTTTAATTTAAGATAATTTTCTTAATTTTGAAGTTATTTTTGACCAAATAAAAAAAAATATGTTGAAGAGACTCTTTCTCTAATGCAAGAAAAATATTTATCTGAGTGTATTTCCGTTTGAAAATGAAGCAGGAAATAATTTAGAAGTCAATACTTACTTGAATGAATTAAAACAGATGGAAAATAATTTTATTCGATCTCTTTTTATTGCTCTTGTATCATCTCGATTAGTGTTTATGTTATTAAAACCAAGACAAATCCCATTAATCCTGAAGATTAGTTAAATGTATGAAAAGCTCGTGGCCTCAATCTTGTCAGTAGTAACAGTCAGCTTGGTTCAGACAAATGGGGAGAAAGACGAGAATTATTAATTTACCTAAAATTTTCAAATGTCAGAGAATCTACCATTTTTTTTGCATCCGTGAATTATTTTTAAACTAAATAAATTGGATTTCATTAATTTCAGTAAAATAGGGTTCTTTGTGTTCACAAAAGTGCTAAATTTTGCCAAAAAGCTTTTACGATCTCGAATACATCTTTGTCTGGGGAAAAGATAGAGAATACAAAAATTAAATTTGTTTAACCAGCGTTTCTTGGAAAGCCTTCGGAATTGGTTTATCTGTTGTTTCAGACATAAAATCAAATTAAAAATAAAAATTTCGAAACTCGTCCCTCAAAGTTGAAACTTAAGTTGTCACTTACTTTTTCTGCTGTTTTCTTTGGTCGTAAATGCTACAGAAAACGTATTTCTGATGAGATACGGAACAAAGATAAAGAATATACAATGGAAAATGAATGTCTTCACTCGGCACTCTTGCAAAATGAAATAAAATCACGTCTCTGAAATTCCCTCTCAAAACAAGAGGGAGCACGTGAGGACCATTGTTTTGACGTTGGGCCACCAATCAAGTCAACTTGATTCATTTTTGTCACGGATATTTTCATGCCTTTCCATAATGAATTTTCTAACAAATCAAGCTTTCTTTCATAACAATAGCGAAATGTTGTGAATATTTTCCAATGTTTTCTTAAGGAAGAATAGAGAACTAAATTCTTTTAAATAAAATTAATTTAGGTACCACATTCCTAAGATTTCATGTCAAAATACGAAACATCATGCATTTTCAACACACTTTCACTTACAAGAGACGATTTTTCAACAACAAAAAGTCGAATTTTTAACCAAATTTTGAATTTGCAACCTACAAAGATGAACTCTTAACAATAGAGTTGAATTTTCCACCAAGAAAGATTTTTCAGACAAGAAAGAAAAAAAATTCAACTAAATTTTTTAAGTTTCAAGTAAGCAAGATGAATTTTCTACAGAAAAGTTAATTTTTTAACCCGAAAATAAGAATTTTCAACAAAACAGTTAATTTTTAACAAAATAGTTGAATTTTTCAATTTTCAACAAATAAATTAATTTTCAACTGAATATTCAAATTTTCAAATAAAACAGATCAATTTTCAACCAAAAGTGGAATAGTTAAATTTTGAGTTGGAACCAATAATTTTTAACAAAAAACAACGAATTTTCAACAAAATAGTTAAATTTTTAACTAAATAATTAAATACTCAAATAAAAGAGATGAATTTTAAACCAAGAATAAAATGATAGACTTTTTAAGTAAAAAAAAATTAACTTTCCGGGAAAAAAGATGAATTCTACCAAAAAATGAACTTTTAATCTAAACGGATGAATTTAGTAACCAAAAAAAACGAATATTTAAGAAAACACTTGAATTTTCGAACAAAGAGATGACAAAGTTAATTTTTAACCAAATAGTTGAATTTTCTACCAGACGAAATGAATTTTCAAGAAATAGATGAATTAAAAAAAA
>CAKNYM010053093.1:103898-128372 GCA_932195095.1 Andricus curvator
TAATCTACTGTAATCCAGTGTAATCCAGTGTAATCGTGTGTATTCGAATATAATTGAATATGATCGAGTGCAATCCAGTGTAATACACAGTAATCCAGTGTATTTGGCATAATCCAGTGTAATCCAGGGAAATCTACTGTAATCCAGTGGAATCATGTGTATTCGAGTGTAATTGAATGTGATCGAGTGCAATCCAGTGTAACCCGGAGTAATTCAGTGTAATCCGGAGTAATACAGTGTAACCTGGAGTAATACAGTGTAATCCAGAGTAAATCAGTGTACTGCATAGTAATCCAGTGTATTCGGCATAATCCAGTGTTCTCCGAGGTAATCTACTGTAATCCTGTGTAATCATGTGTATTTGAGTGTAATTGAGTGTGAACGAGTGCAATCCGAAGTAATGCAGTGTAATATGGAGTAATTCTGTGTATTCCGGCGTATTTACAGTGTAATCTGAAGTAATACATTGTAATCCAGTGTAAACCAGATTAATTTAGTGAAATTCGGAGTAATACAGGGAAGTTCAAAGTAATCCAGTGTAATGCGGAGTAATCTAGTGTAATATGAAGTAATCTAGTGTAATGCGGAGTAATCTAGTGTAATGTGAAGTAATCTAGTGTAATGCGGAGTAATCTAGTATAATGTGAAGTAATCTAGTGTAATGCAGAGTAATCTAGTGTTATGTGGAGTAATGCGTTGTAATCCGTCGTAATCCACTTGTAATCCAGCTCTACTGTGGAGTAATACAGTTATAATCTGGCATCATAATCCAGGGTAAACCAGGTAATTCAGAGTAATTTACATAGTTCATCCAAATAGTTTTTAACTATTTTGTTGAAAATTCAACTATTTGGTGACAAATTAATCTACTATGTGAGAAACTCAACACTTTTGTTAAAAAGTCAGTTTTTGTTTGAAAATTCAACTGTTTTGTTGCAAATTCGTCCTTTTTGGTTGAAAACTCAACTATTTTGGTCAACAATTAATTTCTTTGATTTGAGAGTTGACCAAGAAACCGATTCTCTGAGAAGGGCAATTAAATCCGAACTCAAGAGAAACAGATATCAAGGTCTATGGCTTAATGTATCTTCTTAAAAAATTTCTTTGATTGATAATTTAACTATATTGTTCAAAATTTGACTACTCTACTGAAAACTTGTTTAGTTGTTGAAATTTCGTTTCTTGTTTTTGTACAAAATTTATATTCTTTCTTGCGAATTCATCTTTTTGATTAAAAACAGAACTATTTTGATGAAAATTCAAGTATACTCTATTTTTTATTTTATTGTTTGGTTAAAGATGCATCATTTTAGCTGAAATTCATCTCTTTGGTTAAAAATAGAACTATTTTGTTGAAAAATCGTTTGTTGAATGAAAATGTATTTTTAACTGAAAATTCAACTATTCCAGTTGAAGATTCATCATTTCATTCGAAAATTTATCTCCTTGGTTAAAAAATTGACTGTTTTGCTGAAAATTGTTTTTTGTTTTTGTTTTTTTTTTTTGTTAAAAAATTAATTTTCTTAATTGAACATGTAACTATTTCGTTTTTATCTGAAATTGTATCTTTCTTAACCAAAAATTCAACTACTTGGCTGAAAATTTATCTACTTTGTAAAAAATACGGAATGAATAGACAGCCGGTACCGGCAAAGAAGTTCCCTGCCGATACTTTCCGGCGTCTCGTGGGAGGAGGGTGGAAAGGCAGCTTTGTGTCCGGTCACAGAAATAATGTTATGTTTTGTAAAAATTTTCCCTTTTCGGGTTAAAAATTAAATTAATTTGTTAAAAATTCTCTTTTTTGTTGAAAATTCGTTTTTTAACAGAAGATATAACTATTCCTTTTTTGGTGGAACGTTTATCTTTTTTATTAGAAAATTAAACTGCTTTGTTGAAAATTCGTCTTTTTTTATAGAAAAAGAATCTTCTTGGTTGAAAATTCCACTATTTGGTTGAAAGTTTGTCTATTTTATTGAAAATTCAATACTTTTTTTTTAAATTACCCTTTTTGGTCAAAAATTCGCGTGAGCCTCGTTCAGGTGAAGTAATCCATCATAACTTTATTTAATCCAGAGTAATCCTACGAGATCCGGAGTAATCTTATGTAATTTAGAGTAATTCTATATATAGAGGTAACCCGGAGTATGGTATAGTATATTATAAATATTTACAGTTAAAAAAATTAATTTTTAACCATCATAAAAAAAGAATTTTTCACAAAATATTTACATTTTTAATTAAAGAAACATATAGTCAAGCAAAAAGATGACTTTTTCGCCAAGACGATTATCATTCCACCACAAAAGACTAATTTTCAACAAAATGCATGAATTTTCAACCAAATAGTTGAATTTCAACCAAAGAAAAAAAATGTTCAACCAAGCACGGAGTAGTTAAATTTTCAGTTGAAAAAAAATTAATTTTCAACAAACAAAAAGAATTTTCAACTAAAAAGGTGAAGTTTCAATTGTAAAGAATAATTTTCTACTAAAAGACGAATTTTTAACAAAATGCATGCATGTTCAAGCAATTAGTTGAATTTTCAACTTAAGAAGATAAATTTTGAACCAAACACGTATTAGTTAGTTAATTTCCCACAACAAATAAAAGAATTTTCCACCAAATAGTTAAATTTTTAACCAAATAAATGAATTTTCAACTATAATGATAAATCTTCCATAAAAAAAAATGAATTTTGAACCAAGTAGTTGAATTTTCGATTACAAAGATGAATTTTCAACAGTAAAGATTAATTTTCTACCAAAAGACATATTTTTGAATTTTTAACCAAATAGTTGAGTTTGGAACTAAAATAAATAAATTTTTAACCAAAAACGGAGTAAATAAATTTTCAGTTTAAAAAATTAATTATCGACAAAAAAAAATAATTTTCATCAAGATACTTTCATTTTTAACAAAATAAATGAATTTTCAACTATAATGATGAAACTTCGATAAAAAAATTAATTTTGAACCAAATAATTGAATTTTCGACTATAAATATTATTTTTCTATCAAAAGAGACTAAACTTTGACAAAATACATGAATTTTCAGCTAAAAAGGATACATTTTTAACAAAAAATGGAATAGTTATATTTTCGGTTTAAAAAATTATTTTTTTAATAAAAAAACGGATTTTCAACAAAATAGTTCAATCTGTAACAAAAGAAATTAATTTTCAACAAAATACATGAATTTTCAACTATAACAGATATATTTTCAACCAAAAAATACAAACGTTTTTGAGTTAAGATGAATCATCAACCATAAAAATGAATTTTTAACAAAGTAGTTCCACTTTTAAGTAAGTAGTTTAATTTTCAACAAAAAATTTAATCAAGGATTTAGTTGGCTATAATAACAAAAAAAAATTTAATTTGTCCTTTTTTTCTTCAAATATTATCGTAAAGTGTCGACTTAGCCCACGATTTTTCGCTCGAAAGATTTACCATCACTTCACTTTTTTTTCTAATAATTGATGAACAAAGCATCGTCGTTGAAAATCATCAGTAACATTTTCTAGCCAGCTAAATTCTCGATCCAACCATATCTAATATGTACTCAAGGAAAAATTTTTCTTAATTAAAAAACGACTTTAAAAAAAAGTGTCGGCTTAGCCCCACTGCCCCTACTGTAAATAGAACATTTTTTTGAAGATTGAAGTTAGGAATTTGAAGAGGTGAATTCATACAGGTATTATAGGAGCCATAAAACGTTTTGAAGTAATGCAAACTAAATCAGATCGGAATCCGAATAATTTTAACTTCAAGGTGCAGACCCTTCAAGTTTAATAGTACACTCTTGACCCGCTCATATCAAGTTAACGATGCTTATTCGCGGTGTATGGTTAAAATCATTATTCATTGCTCTTAACAGGAACGAAATCTCCCTTGATAGAGAATTTCAATCGAACGAGCGAGGAAAATAACCGTAAGGCCATTAGCGTTCCAGCATATAAGTATTAGAATGTTTCAGGCTGGTTGCACTTGCCGGCAAGAAAAATTAAATTACTCTCTTTCCTTCCAACTTCAGCCAATGCTCACTAGAGAGCGACGGTGACTTGATCACCAACCTTCCTCATTTTATTTTATTTTATTTTATTTCATTTTCGCAATAAAATCAATCTTGCAAAAGAAGACATTCGTTTATTACCAAAAAAAAAAACGATCAAACGAATCATAAAAGATTAAGACAATGGCCTTAACTTACTCTGCGTTTATATTCCACGTGTACGACTAGAAATAGATATTTTGAAACTAACAACAAATTAGAAACAATTAAAAAATGTTCTTCATTTGATTTCAGAGACCCTTAATTAATTTTAAAAGATTTATGTTTTGAAATGTACTTTCAAATATTTTTAATTAGGAAAACAAATTATTTTCTACCTGTTGCGTTCTTATAAGAAAACGTATTTATAATAACCAGTTGAATTTTTAACAAATCAATTTTAAACCAAACATATTTCAATTCAGAACCAAAAAGTTGAACTTTCAGGCAAAAGGGATGAAGGTTTAACCAAATAATTGAATTTTCGATCTTCAATGACGAATTTTCAACTAAATGGTCGAATTTCTAAACAAAAAGATTTTAAAAATTCAACTATTTGCTTAAAAATTCATGTAGCTTATTTAAAATTCGTCCCTTTCGGTAGAAAATGAATCTTCTTTGTTAAAAACTTATGTTTTTGGTTGAAAATTAAATTACTTGGTGAAAAATTACTCTTCGATGTAGGATATTCAATAATTTTGTTATAAAATTCATTTCTTTATTTTAAAATTCAATTGTTCCGTTGAAAATTCGTCCATTTGGTTTAAAAATTCAACTATTTGGTGAAGAATTAATCTACTGTGTAGGAAATACAATACTTTTGTTAAAAGTTGAAGATTAAACTATTTTAGTCGAAAATTAATTTCTTTGAAAATTTAGGTTGAACTACTTTGTCAAAAATTCATTTTTCTAATTTGAGATTCTTGATTTTAATTGCAAATGGTTTGGTTTAAAATTTAATTACTCTGTTAAAAATTTGTTTTCTTCTTGAAATTTTTTTGTTTGTTAGAAAATTAAGAATCCTTCTTGAAAATTCATATTTTGGATTAAAAACTGAACTATTTTGTTGGATAAGTTATTTTTTCGAAAGTTTATTTAAAATTCCTCTTTCTGGTAGAAAATCAATTTTCTTGCTTGAAAATTCATCTTTTTGGTTGAAAATTGAAATATTTTGGTAAAAAATTCAACTATTTTGTTGAAAATTCATTTTTATTTGGGTTGATAATTAGTTTTTTAACATAAAATTTAAATATTCCATTTTTTATTTTATTTTTTGGTTGAAGATGATTAATTCAACTATTTTGTTCAAAAATTAATTTCTTTTGATTGAAAATGTAACTATATTGTTAAAAATTTAACTATATGTTTGGAATTTGAACTACTTTGTTAGAAATTTATTTTGCTGGTTCAAAATTCTTGATTTTACTTCAAAATAGTTTGGTTGAAAATTTAACTACTTTGTTGAAAACTTATTTTCTTGTTAGAATTTCGTTTTTTTTTTTGTAGAAAATTCAGATTCTTTCTTGAAAATTAATATTTTTTATTAAAAACTGAACTATTTTGTTGAATAAGTTACTTTTTGGAGAGTTTATTTCAAATTCGTCTTTTTGGTAGAAAACCAATTTTCTTTGTTGAAAATTCATGTTTTTGGTTTAAAATTAAATTATTTTGTGAAAAATTACTCTTCAATGTAGGAAATTCAATAATTTTGTTAAAAAATTCATTTTTTTATTTAAAAATTCAATTGTTCTGTTGAAAATTCGTCCGTTTGTTTTGAAAATTCAACTATTTGGTGAAAAATTAATCTACTGTGTAGGAAATACAATACTTTTGATAAAAGTTGAAGATTAAACTATTTTAGTCGAAAATTAATTTCTTTGAAAATTTAACTATATTGTTGAAAATATAACTACATGGTTGAAGGTTGAACTACTTTGTTAAAAATTCATTTTTCTGATTTGAGATTCTTGATTTTAATTGATAATGGTTTGGTTGAAAATTTAATTACTTTGCTAAAAATTTGTTTTCTTGTTGAAATTTTTTTGTTTGTGAGAAAATCAAAATTCTTTCTTGAAAATTCATGTTTTTGATTAAAAACTGAACTATTTTGTTGAATAAGATATTTTTTGGAAAGTTTATTTAAAATTCGTCTTGTTGATAAAAAATTAATTTTCTTGCTTAAAAATTCAGCTTTTTGGTTGAAAATTGAAATATTTTAGTGAAAAATTCAGCCATTTTGTTAAAAATTCATTTTTCTTTTGGTTGATAATTAGTTTTCTAAGAGAAAATTTGAATATTCCATTTTTTATTTTATTTTTTGGTTGAAGATGATTAATTGATGATTGATTCAACTATTTTGTTCAAAAATTAATTTTTTTTTTTATTAAAAATGTAACTATATTGTTAAAAATTTAACTGCATGTTTGGAATTTGAACTACTTGGTTAGAAATATATTTTTCTGGTTTAAGATTCTTGATTTTAGTTCAAAATAGTTTGGTTGAAAATTTAAATACTTTGTTGAAAGCTTATTTTCTCGGTAAAATTTCATTTAAAATTAAATTATTTTGTGAAAAATTACTCTTCGATGTAGGAAATACAATAATTTTGTTATAAAATTCATTTTTGTATTTAAAAATGCAATTGTTCTGTTGAAAATTCGTCCGTTTGGTTTGAAAATTCAACTATTTGATGAAAAATTAATCTACTGTGTAGGAAATACAATACTTTTGTTAAAAGTTGAAGATTAAACTATTTTAGTCGAAAATTAATTTCTTTGAAAATTTAACTATATTGTTGAAAACATAACTACATGTTTGAAGGTTGAACTACTTTGTTAAAAATTTATTTTTCCGCATAAAAGATTCGGGTCCATATCATCTCACATGCGGCAAGTCTCTCTGCGGCAAGTCACACCTGCGGCATCTCTACCTAGCGGCATCTCTCACCAGTGGAAAGGGGACCAATATTATTTCTGTTGCTAGTCACAGGGGTGCCTTCCCGCCCCCACGAGACGTTGGAAAAGGGGTAGGGGTTTGACCAACATTATTTCTTTGGCCAGTCACAGGGGTGCGGTGAGAGATGCCGCAAAAATGTCAATTTTACTGTGAAAAATGCCGCGCGGGAGAGAAGCCGCTAGATAGAGATGCCGCAGTTGTGACATGCCGCAGAGAGACTTGCCGCATGTGAGATGATATGTCCCCAAAGATTCTTGATTTTAATTGAAAATGTGTTGGTTGAAAATTTAATTACTTTGTTAAAAATTTGTTTTCTGGTTGAAATTTTTTTGTTTATTTGAAAATTCAATTGTTCTGTTGGAAATTCGTCCATTTGGGTTGAAAATTCAACTATTTGGTGAAAAATGAATCGAATGTGTAGGAAATTCAATACTTTTGTTAAAAGTTGAAGTTGAAATTTTTTTGTTTGTTAGAAAATTAAGATTCTTTCTTGAAAATTCATGTTTTTTATTAAAAACTGAACTATTTTGTTGAATAAGTTATTTTTCGGAAAGTTTATTTAAAATTCCTCTTTTTGGTAGAAAATCAATTTTCTTGCTTGAAAATTCATCTTTTTGGTTGAAAATTGAAATATTTTGTTAAAAAATTCAACTATTTTGTTGAAAATTCATTTTTATTTTGGTTTATAATTAGTTTTTTAACATGAAATTTAAATATTCCATTTTTTATTTCATTTTTGATTTGATTTTTTGGTTGAAGATGTTTAATTGATGATTGATTCAACCATTTTGTTCAAAAATTAATTTCTTATGAATGAAAATTTAATTATATTGTTAAAAATTTAACTACATGTTTGGAATTTGAACTACTTTGTTAGAAATTCATTTTTCTGGTTTAAGATTCTTGATCTTAGTTCAAAATAGTTTGGTTGAAAATTTAACTACTTTGTTGAAAACTTATTTTATTGTTAGAATTTCGTTTTTTTTTTTTTTTTTGCTAGAAAATTCAGATTCTTTTTTGAAAATTTAGTTTTTGGTTGAAAATTCAACTATTTGGTGAAAAATGAATCCACTATGTAGGAAATTCAACACTTTTGTTGAAAAATGTCATTTTTTTTGTTTAAAAATTCAATTGTTTTGTTGAAAATTCGTCCTTTTGGGTTGTAAATTCAACTATTTTGGTCGAAAATTGATTTATTTTTTTTTTAAATTTAACTATATTGTTGAAAATTTTTTTACATGGTTGAAGGTTGAACTACTTTGTTAAAAATTCACTTTTCTGGTTCAATATTCTTGATTTTAGTTGAAAATGGTTTGGTTGAAAATTACTCTTTTTGATTAAAAACTAAACTAATTTGTTGAATTTTTTTGGAAACAATTGACTTTTAAACTCTTAATTTTTAACAAAAAATTATGATTTTTGAACGAAATGGTTGAATTTTCAACTCAAAAATTAATTTTAAACCAAACAATTGCGTTTAAAACGAAATAGCTAAACTTTCAAGCAAAAGAGACGAAGTTTTAATGAAATAATTGAATTGTCAATCTTCAAAGACGAATTTTCAATCAAATGGTCGAATTTTAAAACAAACAAAAATTAAATTCAACCAATAACAGTTGCATTTTTAACCAAATAGGCAAACCTTCAAACCAAGACGAATTTTTTGTAAGAAGTTGAATTTTCAACCAAGAACTTTTCTACCAAAAGATATCAACTTTCAATCTAAAGAAGATTAATTTTTAATACAAAAAGACAAAATGTCAACAAAGCTGTTGAATTTTCGAACAAAATAGTTCAATTTTAGACCACATAATTAAATTGTGAACATAATAGTTGGATATTCAAATAAAATTATGAATCTTTAACAAAAGAAATGAATGTTTAACAAATAACTTCAACTTGCAAAGAAGTACTTGGATTTTCAACTAAAAAAATATTTTCATTTGAAATCAAAAACAGTCAAATTTAACCAAAAAATATTTCAACCAAAAAAGGTTTTAATTTTAAATTAAAAAGATGAATTTTCAACAAAGCAGTTATATTTTTGAACCAAAAAGATGATCTTTCAACAAAATAGTGGAATTTTCAACCAAATATTCAAATCTTCAAAAAGATAGTTAATCTTTTAACCAAATAGTTGAATTTTCAACCAAATTTTCAAAATTTTAATGAAACAAGATTATGCTACAACCAAAAGGAAATTAATTTTAATTTTCAACCAAATAGTTGAATGTTCTACAATAATAATTGAATTTTCAACAAAACAGTTGTATTTTTAAGCCAAAAAGAAGAATTTTCTTCAAAAAAGTTGAATTTTCAACAAAAAAGTTTACATTCAACCAAATAGTTGAATCTTAAACTAAAACCGATCAATTTTGAACCAAAAGTGAAATAGTTAAACTTTCAATTAAATTAAATTATTTTCTAGTCAACAAAAACGAATTTTCAACCCAATAGTTAAATTTTTAACCAAAGAGATGTCTTTTCCACTAATTAAATGAATTTGTACCAAAGTCGTTCAATTGTAAACCAAGCAGCTTAGTTCTCAATCAAGAAGATTAATTTTTTTATTTTCTACCAAAAAAGACGAATTTACAACAAAATCCATGTTTTTTTAACCAAATTGTTCAAGTTTCTACTAAAAACGATCAATTTTCAACCAATAATGGAATATTTAAATTTTTAGTCATAAAAAATTAATTTTTAATTTAAAAAGAATGAATTTTCAAGAAAATAGTTCAATATTTAAACAAAAAAATGAATGTTTAACAAAGCAATTCAACTTTCAACAAAGTAGTGGAATTTTCAACCAAAAAGATTTAAATTTTAAATGAATTTTCAACTATAATGATAAATCTTCCATAAAAAATGAATTCTGAAGAAAATAGTTCAATATTTAAACAATAAAATGAATGTTTAACAAAGCAATTCAACTTTCAACAAAGTAGTGGAATTTTCAACCAAAAAGATTTAAATGTATACCATGAAGCCATTTCCCTTTCAGGGTAGGCGTGACACTACCCGATTCGGGTAGTGTTTCTAGGTGGATAGTTTTCTTGTAGTTATAAATAACTACAAGTGTGGGCTCACCACACCCATAATATGCCAACAGCACGCAGTATTCTCGAATGGTCACCCATCCAAGTACTAACCGCGCCCAACGCTGCTTAACTTCAGTGATCTGACGAGAACTGGTTTTTTCAGCGTGGCATGGCCGTTGGCATGAATGATTTAAAAATGATTTAAATGATTCAAATTTTAAATGAATTTTCAACTATAATGATAAATCTTCCACAAAAAAACGAATTTTGAACCAAACAGTTGAATTCTCGATTTTAATGATTGAAAAAAAAAAGATAAAGAGTGGCTCGGCTGTAGATTGCGATAAAAAGTTTAATTTTTAGTGAAAAGAAAAAAAAAGAAACATGCTTCCGAGATTTTAAGTATTTAAATACGGATAAAAAAAGTTCGATGTAAAAGAAGTTAGCCAATTCTGAAAAAATCGACCGAGAATTTGAAGATTAAAATTTCATAGGTTTTCAAAATCGGCTTTGGGTAGCGATTAAAAATCAAATTTTTTATTTTTTGCAAAAATAAAAACATTCTTCTGAGATATAGGGATGCGGAATGAGAATAAGAAATGTTTGATCAAAAAAAATTATCCTATTCCGAGAAAAAGTTGCAGATCGTGTTATCACAGTAGTACAGACATTTTTTGCTAAATATAAAAAAAAATAGGAAACAATATTTTTTTCGTTAATGATAATAATTTCAAGAAACATCAATTCTTAAAGGTTGAAAAACATTACTACTAAGTTCAAGTTTTAAATAAATTTTAACTCAAATTATATTACATTTTTTTTTAATTATTGCTTGAAAAAATTAGATTTTGAAACAATCATTTAACCACAATATGTACTTTATTTTTAAGAATTTTTCATGTAATAAATCTATTTTCGATGTAAATGTTGGTTATCAAATTCTGTACTCCCAGCCTTCAAATTCTCAGTGAAAATTTGAATAGTTTAATTTTCAATTAACTTTTCAACAAAAAATATATTAGTTAAATTTTCAGTAAAGAAAACTAATTTTCAACTAAAAAGTAGACTTTTCAATTGAAAAGAATTAACTTTCAACGTTCAGTTTCGCATTTGAGCAAAAAACGTCACAAATCGTCCAAAAATGGATTGCATGAATCTTCATAAAAAATCTATCAAAAGAGTTGTATTTCTTGAGTTTACATATATTTTTCAAAATAGTAATCAAATTTTAATTTAATATAAAAAAATCTTTTTTAGTTGAAAATTGACCCGAATTAAGAAAGTAGTAGATTTTAAGGCTTCTCACAGAAAAAATTACGGTTTCATTTTGAACAATGAGACAGTGAAAAATTTGCTGAGACTCTGAGGCTCATTTCAAGTGATAGGGACATTATTGAACGCACTTCAATTATTGAAAATTGTCATTGTCATTCTGTCATTGGAAATTACAGCATATTGGCAGTGCATAATGAAAAATTGAAACCCTAGTTTTTTTCTGCTCTGTATTGGAAATTTAAAAGCTTCTTTGCATGAGAAATCTGTCGATGGAAAAGCTTTTCAGGAAGATTGCTCCGACTATAGATATCCCATTCTCCCAGGAGAGAACCTAAATCTATCTCCCTACTACACATTCATATATAGAAATATATGTGTGTATATAACTATTTTTAGATCCCTTTTCACGAAAAACGAATTCCAAAGTCGAAAGTTAAAATTTACGTCTGCAAAATTGAAACCTGACTTTGAAAAACAATTTTTTTTTATTTAAACAAAACGAACAACTGATTTTATAGAAGTTATTTTATTTTTTGTACAGAAAAAACCTGAGTTCGATGTACTAAAAAAAATCAAACTGAGTTTTATTTTCAATTACATGATTATTTGATAGTGTGCTGAAGAAAACCTTTTTTCGAGTAACGGATTTTAGTAGTGATTAAAAGTTGTATTTTCCGAAGAGTTGTAGGCCCTTAAAATTTTAGTTCTGTGTATTTCAAAAATTCAAATTTATGAAAAAAAAAAATTTTCTGACGAGCCAAATATCATGCAAAATTTCGTGTAAGTACAGTTTTTGGTAGTGAATAACAATTTACACTTAGAAAATAAAAAACAAAAATTGTGTTCAAAACAGAACTTTTTTTAAATGTACAAAAAGAAAGCTTTTTGGATTCTACTAACTGCACTTTTTTTAATTTAAGCAAGAATTGTTCGAAATTTCTCCGGCTGTGTTTGAAAACACATGCCACTATTTTATCATAATGAAAAAAAAAATTTCTGGTTTCAAAGTTGTGAAGTTGGCCTTTTTGAACAATTTTTTGATTTTGAGCACCGTGAAATAAATTGCGAATTTTCTGCACTATCACTTTAGTAAATCAATATTCTGAAAACAGTAATTTTATTTTAGAATAAAATTTATTTCTGAATGTTTCTAACTACTATCGGTAAAAGAGAATATTTTTATTGTAAATGATTTTTTAATATTGGGAGAACATATATTCTGTCCTAAACAAAAAAATTATTGTACCGATAATAAGATTTCTGGGAAAATTTTTCATGATTTAGGTTTTATTTGAAAGATTAATTTAAAGATTTTAATGTTGCAAAATATGTCGAAAAATAATGTGAAGATTTCAACTCATTTTTTTTTATTTGCGGGAGTTAAACAAATTTTCGAAAAACTTTGAAATATTTCAAAATATATTTAGAAGTTTTGAAAAGAAGCTTTTTAAGAATTTTGAAAGATTTTAAGAGAATAAAAAATTTTCTCAAGATTCCTGCGAAAATTTGAAAGGATTTTTCATTTTAAAAAATGATTTTTAAGTGCAAATTGAAAGATGTAAATTTCGGAAAATTTTGAAACTTCATACAGATGTTTTAAAATTCACCTCTTTTGGTAGCATTTTAATCTTTTTTGGTTAGAAAAGTAACTATTTGGTTAAAAATTAAGCTGTTGTAGTTGAGGATACAACTATTTTGTGGGAAATTCGTCATTTTTGGATGAATTCAACTGTTTTTGATTAAAATTTTTTAACTTTTTGGCTTTCAAGATCAGCTTTTACATTTTTCGTTGAGAGTTCACCTTTTTTGATTGAGAATTCAACTACTTTGTTAAAAATTCATTTTTTTGACTATAAAGGTTCATTATTTTAGTTAAAAATTAATCTTCTCGGTTGAAAATTAACCTCCTTATCAGAAAATTCCTCTATTTGGTTGTCATTTCAACTATTTGATTAAAAATTAACTTTTTGTTGAAAATTCGTATTTTTTGGTAGAAAATTAATCTTCTTGGCGCAAAATTATTTTTTTTTCATTTAAAAAATTAATTACTTGCTTGAAAGTTTCTTGGAAGTTGAACTTCCTTGTTAATTCTTTTTTCGGTTCAAGATTCATCACTGCAGTTGAAAATTTATATCTTTAGTTGAAAATTGATATTTTTGAGTTAAAAATGTAACTATTTTGTTCAAAAATTAGTTTTCTATTGTTGAAAATTAATCTTTTTTTGGTTGAAAATTAAACTTTTGGGTTGAAAATTGAACTATTCTGTTAAACATTTGTTTTCTTTATTAAAAAATGATTTTGTTAATTAAAATTTTAACAAGGCAATTTGTGGTCGAAAATTGATCTTTTTTAGTTGCAAATTGCAAGAGATCAGATAATTTGAATTGACTGATTTATTCAGTGAGTCAAATTGACTGATATAAAAAGTCACTTTAGACTGATTTGTTAGTCGTCGAATCCGCATTATTTGAATCAGTCAAAAATGATTTCGAATCAATAACTTTTGACTTTTTTCGAATTTTCATGCATGTCGCCCGTAAATTTGTTTGAATTCACAAAAAACTAGATAAGTTTTTTTTTACTAAAAATAATATTTAGAGGTTCCGCAAGCCCCATGAAGTTTAACACGTATTTCCCATAAGAAAAAAAAATAAGTCTTTTGAAGTTTGAATACACAATCGTCAATACTGGGTGAATTGAGTTGAAATTCAACATTTCTATTCACAATTAGATGTAGAATACAAATAAATAATTATGTTTTAAATATCACCCCAATAAGTCTGTTTTATAGGACACCAAAAAAAAACCCCATGAGTGAAAAATTGGGTTTCGCTAGTTTTAGGTGCTAATTAAAATTTTTTTGCGGTTTTTCAAATAAAAATTGTTTATAATACATAATATACTACGTTATACTGAGAATCAGATATTTAAATAAATTGTTGCAAGAATTTATTATTGTTTTTAGCAAATTTTTTCTTAGAATAGAGTTAGAAAGTTGTGGTTGTTTCTGAATTTTTCAACTTATTTTCAACTTTTCAGTTAGATCGAGGCAATATCAATTGAATTTAACAGAAATAATTGTTTAAACAATTTATTATTATTTACAATAATATTCTCGTAGAATAATGCTAGAATGTTGCGCTTTTTTCTGTATACTTTTCAACTTTTTGTCTATTTTTCACTTAGAGCGAGGTAAGAACTATTCCAGTTCAACAAACGTAATTGTTTAAACAATTTATCATTACTCTAAATAATATTATCTTCAAATAATGCTAGAAAGTTGCGGTTTTTTTCTAAAATGTTCAACTTTTTGCCCACTTTTTACTTAGAGCGAGGTATAAATTAATACAATTTAACAAAAATAATTTTTTAAATTAAATTATTCTTGTTTATAACTATATTCTTCTATAATATTGCTCGATAGTTGTGTTTTTTCTGAAATCTTCAGTATTTCTTCACTTTTCAGGGAAATTGAAGTAATTTCGAATGCAAATCATCAAAATTACAGAATTTTTCATTCAATTTGAAATCTTAAAACATCTATAAATTTCAATTGTAAGTTTTCAAAATTAAAAACTCTTCAATTTGAAACATTTACAATTCAAAGTTCTACAGTTTTTAATAGCTATAATTCAAAACTTTCCAATTTTTAAGTAGTATGAATAAAAATTCTTAAATTTGGGTAATTTTGAAAATCAAAATTCAAGTTTGCAATTTTGAATCATTCAAAATGAAGAAATTTCGAATATCATCAAAAGTACAGAATCTTGAATTCAATTGTAAAACTCAAAACTGGTGTGAATTTTAATTTCAAACTGGCAAAATTAAAAATTCCTTAATTACGTGTAAATAAAAATTCTTAAATTTGGATGATTTTGCAGATCAAATGTCAAGTTTTCAATTCTACATCCTCCAAATTGAAGAAATTCTGAACAAAAATCATCAAAATTACAACTTTTTTAATTATAAAATTTAAAACTTGCATAATTTTTTATTATAATTTTTCAAAATTAAAAACTCTTCAATTTGAAAGATTTACAATTCAAAGCTCTAAAATGTTTAAGAGTTACAATTTAAAACTCTACAATTCTGAAAATGTATAAATAAAAAATGTTACATTTATATGATTTCGAAAATCAGAAGTAAAGTTTTCAATTCTCAATCTTACAAATTGATGAAATTTCGAATGTAAATCATCAAAATCACACAATCGTTTATTCAATTGTAAAACTCAAAACTTGTATAAATGTAAGTGGTAAATTTAAAAAACTAAAAACTCATCAATTTGAAAGATTCAACATTCCATACCAATTGCAATTTTGAAGAGTGACAATTGAAAATTTTATAATTTTGAAAACATAAAATTATAATAGAATTGCCAAGTTATTCAATTTTTAAGATTTGTATTTAAAGGTATATAATTCCAAAAGTTGTTTTTAGAATAGCTCAATTTTGAAGATTGACAATTAAAAATTCCTAAATTTTGAACTCGTTTTGAATATTCCCAATTAAAGACTTTTTAATATTTAATGTATAATATAAAATAATGCAATTTTGAATGCCTTTTTGGAATGCATTGTTTTGAATGTCTTTTATCATTTTTAATTTTCAAAATTTAATCAATTCAATTTTTTAAATTAAAAATAAGAAATTATTTAGTTTTTAAGGTTTATAATTGAAATTTATTCAGTTTGATAGATTTTTGCAATTGGAAATTCTTCAATTCAAAGGGTGCTATGTCATCATTTGGTTCTGATATTAAAAAGACGTGGACTTTCATTTCCTGATTTCTGAACCAAATGATGGCACAGCTTATTTGCACCTATCGGATTGTTTTTTTTTATTATTATTTTTTATTGTACCATAAAGGCATATGCCTTATGGGGAAAGCGTGACTCACTCGGTTCTAGCCGGGGATTAGGGAGTACGTATGAGAAAAGTGATCAAGGGAATTGTAGAAGATGGGGGAGGGGGTGTGAGCAGTAAAAATGACAGTATTGATTTATTTTTTGGAAACTTTTATAATTTTTCATAAACGTAACATATGCTTTAAAAATGGGCATTTTTTGTGTGGATTCCAACAAATTTGGGGGCGATATGCATATAAATT
Organism: Andricus curvator; assembly: GCA_932195095.1. Taxonomy (NCBI): domain Eukaryota; kingdom Metazoa; phylum Arthropoda; class Insecta; order Hymenoptera; family Cynipidae; genus Andricus; species Andricus curvator. The sequence goes on from CAKNYM010053093.1 coordinate 120,331, forward strand.
CTAAGAAAAAAAAATTCCAATGCATTTTTAGACCACTCTCCCAGGTGAACAAAATTTTGACAAGAAAGCACAACATTTCTACAGCTGTAATTTTTTGTGAAGAAATTAATTTTTTTGTAAAATAATGCACAAAATTTAACAAAAAATACAATTCAATACAAAAAGCTAGTTTTTTCTTGTATTTTTTTGTAGAATAGTGAAAAAATTAACAATAAAGTATAAGTTTTCACAATTCAAAAATTCTTATAACTTTTGATTAATATTTTTTTTTACTTTTTTGTAAGAAATCTACAAGGTATTACAGAAAATTAGAGGATTTTACATTTTTCCTTAATTTTGGTGTTTGTCGTCATAAAAACTCTTCTAATTTTACGTAAATTATTGTGGAAAATTAGAAATCTTTACAAAAAAATACAAGATTTCATAAAAGTTGAAATAATGAAAAACTGTACGTAAAATTATGTTGTAAATACTGGTAGTTTATTGTAGCAATCTACAAATTTGAACAAAAACTTTACTTTACTGTCAATTTTTGTAGGACGTGTAATATATAAGTTTCTACAAGATACAACAATTTAAAAAATATCACACTTTTACCCAGAACTTTTGTTATTACAATAAATCACAGATCTAGCAGAAATTTCAGTTATGCAACATTTTTTTACATAAAAATTTTACCTAGATATCCACATCTATGAAACGTAATTTCAAATAAAAAATATTAGTTATTTTTCGAAATAATGACAGTCATCACAGTTGCGTTAATAATAAAAACGATAGATTTTAATAAATTATATCAATTCAGCTCTGTATCGAATCAATAGTGATTATCTTTAAAATTATATTAAAAATATAAAAAATCCAAAATAAAGCCAGCAATATTCAGTGAAACTTTTGACTTATTGTTCTCAATAACCATAATTTCAAGAGAATATTTGAAAAGATTTTTAAACAAGCTTTGACTAATATATAACAATCAAACAATTATCTAATTGGGAAAAATTCAAGTAAGTTTTATATATATTTAGAAGTTTTGAAAAGACTACAAATTCATTTAAAACTTTAAAATATTTAAAAATATGTAAAACAAAATGTAGATTTTGAAAGATTTCGAATAAAAAATTTAGAAGCTTTTTAAGCATTTCGCAAGTTTTCAAAAGAATGAAATTTTTTTATCAAAATTTCTAGAAAAACTAAAAATGTATTTTTTCATGAGATTCCTGAAAATTTTTTTAATTATTAAAAAAAAATAGAGAATATTTAAACAGATTTCAAAACAAATTTTGATGTATAAAGTAATGTTTCTAGCTTAAAATTGCTTAAAATGATGAAATTTTGAAAATTAAAAAATTTTTTTATTCATTCTTAAATTTACAGCATTAAGAATTATAGCATGGATTTCTATTTTTTTTAATTGTACAAGGTATAAAAGTTAAAAAAACTTGCAGCTTGAAGGCTTTTAATTTAAACATTTTCGATTGAAAAGTATTTCAAAGTATTTCACTTTAAGTGTTTTAATTTGTATTTCAGTTTTTAAAACTTCAAATAAAAAAATTTTTTTTTTTTGAAAAGATTTTGTTTTTTAATTATTTTGTTTTGAGATGTAATAATAATTTAAAAATCAAAAATATTAGTACACCTAATCAATTTTAATAATGCAAATGTAAATAGTAATTGTAAATTTTGATCAACTTTAGACTGACACATCAGTCATATCACTCATAAAACTATGAAAAATTTCTAAGTTGTCTGCTTCGGTAATTTTTTATGTGTAAACATTCAAATTTTATAAGTAGAATGAAAAAATAAGTTTTTTTTTTAATTTTAAAAAAATTATACAAATTTGAATATTCAATTAATTCCTTAGATTGAGTCGAAACTCATTTCACTCATATAATTATGGAATGGTTACAAATTCACTGCGTCGATAATTTTTTTTCGCTAATAATTTAAATTTAATAATATTGCTCAAAAATTTAAACATTTCGAATCTATGTGTAAACTATAAATCTTTTCAGGTTAATAGACACCACATTATTTTTAATAGAAAGCTTTAATATGTGAAAAAAAAAAAAAATATATATATATATATATGACAATATTATATTTAATCTTTTTAAAATTAAAACGTACAAAATTAAAAATAAATAATCTTCATTCGTTCGCAGCGTGAAATTGGTTTGCAGAGATGCTTTTATTTTTTGCTTCATCATAGAGGAAGCTTTGTAATGGTAACATTTTCCAAAATTTTTTAATCCATTTCATCAAACCTTCCTTAATTTAAAAATGTCTAATACAATGTTCTAAGCAATTTTCCGGGTGCGTGAGTGTGTGTGGATGTGTGGATGGTGTGTGTGTGGATTTGTGTGTGTGGATGTCACACTTTTTTGTAAACCCGATAACTTGAAAACGGTCGCAGATAAATTGATGAAATTTGGAGGGCTTCTTTTCATCACTAATATCTTGGAACTGGCCAAAGGATTTCAAAAAGTATCAATTGCATTTTTATTTAACACTTAATAATGTTTTAAAAATCGGTTTTTTATAGTGATACTTTTTTCATTAGCTTAATTCAAAGTTGATGCAAAACTATAAAAGATTCCTTAGTTCAAGACGAATCGATTGACCTATAATATTAATACATTTTATTAAAGAGTAGGGAAGTTATGGTAATTTACATATTTTGAAAATCGGTTTTTTATGGTAAAACTTTTTTCATTAACATAATTCAAAGTTGATGCAATAATATAAAAGATTCCTTGGTTCGAGATGAATCGATTGACCTATAATATTAATACATTTTATTAAAGAGTAAGGAAGTTATCGTCATTTATATTACGTTCAAAATCGATTTTTATAGTAAACATTTTTTCATCCTCATAATTTAAAGTTGATGCGAGAATAGAAAAGATGTGTTGATTCGAGACGAATCGGTTGACCTATAATATTGATACATTTTATTGAAGAGTAAGAAAGCTATAGTAATGCACGTATACCATTAAGCCATTTCCCTTTCAGGGTAGGCGTGACACTACCCGATTCGAGTAGTGTTTCTAGGTGGATAGTTTTCTTGTAGTTATAAATAACTACAAATTTGGGCTCACCACACCCATAATATACCAACAGCACACAGTATTCTCGAATGGCCACCCATCCAAGTACTAACCGTGCCCAACGCTGCTTAACTTCAGTGATCTGACGAGAACTGGTTTTTTCAGCGTGGCATGGCCGTTGGCATAATATGCATAATATCCGAAAATACGGTTTTTTATAGTATAACTTTTTTCTTTCACATAATTCAAAGTTGATGCAAAAATAAAAAAGATTCCTTGGTTCAAGACGAATCGATTGACCTATAATATTATTACATTTTATTAAAGAGTGAGGAAGTTATGGTAATTTATATTATATTAAAAATCGATTTTTATAGTACAAATTTTCTTATTCTCATAATTTAAAGTTGATGTGAGAATAGAAAAGATTTGTTAATTCGAGACGAATCGATTGACCTATAATATTGATACATTTTATTGAACAGTAAGAAAGCTATGGTAATGCATAATATTTGAAAAAACGGTTTTTTATAGTAAAATTTTTTTCATTAACATAATTCAAAATTGATGCAATAACGGAAAAGGTTTCTTGATTCGAGGCAAATCGATTGATCTATAATATTAATACACTTTATTGAAGATTAAGGAAGTTATGCTCATTTATAATATTTGAAACATCTGTTTCAAACAGAAATACTTTTTTTATCGACATAATTCAAAGTTGATGCATGAATAGAAAAGACTTTGATCATAAATTTTCAAATATAATAATTCTGACAATTTTTTTAAAGAAATCATAAAGCTGGGAAAGGGATAGGGTGCGACAGAAATTTTCCTTTCCCCTTTCCAGCTCGAAAAATTATCATTTCGAATACAAAATTTGATTTAACATTATTATTAATTATTGATTATTAAATTAATAAATATTAATCATCTATGAGGAAGCAAATACATTTGCTAACGGGAAGAAAAGTGCTCGTGAAATGAGCAACATATAATTATAAATACAAACAAAGTGGAAACACTCGAGGTCGAATTCACAGCTAGTTTATTCCTGTTTTGTTTAATTTGTTCGTTTTATTATTTAAAGTTTAAAAACACACACGTGTAAAAGGAAATAATGTTAAATTTATAATATATAAAATTCTTTGGGATTAATCCTAAATCTTCGAAATTGTACAAAAAAAATGAAATAAATAATTAAAAAACTAATTTCGAAAACTAATGTTTTCGAAATAAATATATTTGACGTTTTACTTGCTACGTTTCTTTAATTTTCTTTTTCAGATGATGAGTTGTTCATTTTTTCATTATTTAAAATACTTGGAATAAAGAAGAAGACTTTTGACTTCTGGTATTATTTTCCGTAAGAATAATGCAATTGCTTAAATCTATTACAATTACAATTTTTTAATTTCAAGCATGAGTGGGGTATTTAACCTTGTTTGTTTATTACGTAAAAAAGTCAGAATTATTTCAAATATAATAAAATTTTTATGACTTTCTTCTTTTTAAATCCTGAAGAATTGTACATTTAAAATTTTGTAATCATGTTGATCAGCTTTCAGCTCGAAAAGTTCAACATCAAAATTATTTCAAACTGGAATAATTTTAAATTAAAGCATCTTAAATTAAATACATATATCGAAACATTGAAAATGGTTTGGTTTAATTTGCAAATCTTTCCAAACTGTATCGTTTGCAAATAATTTTATAGCTGAAAAATAATGAGAACCAATGATTAGTCAAATAAATCATGATGACTTCGATATTAAACTATATTATTAATTGATATTAATATTATTTTACTATTATTTAATATTAACTAATATTAAACGACATTCATTCAACCCCTGCAAATCTCTGAATTCTTCTAATTCTGTGAAATCCTTCATTTCTCCGAATTACCAGAATTCCCTGAATATTTTGAATTCGTTGTATTCTCTGAATTCTCTGAATATTCTTAATTCCTGAAATTCCGAGAATTCTCTAAATACCCTGAATTCTTTCAAATCTTCTGAATTCTTTGAATTTCCTGAATTCGTAGAATTTCTTGAATTCCTTCAATTGTTCTAAATTCCTCTGAATTCTTTGCATTTTTTAATACTTGGAATTTATGAAGTTCTGAATATTCTCTAAATTCCATGAATTCATGGAATTAGAAAATTTATATTATTTCAGATATATCTTGGAATTCGGAGGAATTAAGAAGATTTCAAGGAAGTTGAAAGAATTCAAAAGGATTTGAAAGAGTTTGGAAGCGTTTCAAAAAATTCCAAATAATGAAAAATCGTTAGAAACTGAATATTTTTTAGGTAAATTTCCTATTTTCCAAGACCCTTTCTACTTCAATCTGTAAAGAAATATACCAAATTTGCTTGAGAAATGAAACCATTCCTACCAAATTATTTTTTAAGTGATTAAACTGTACAATTTTTAGAGTGGAATCATAGTAATCTTGTTTTATATTTGTATATTAGTAATTGATAATGCAATGTTTTCCGCACACTGTAGAGCGCGTATAATATTCCTAGTATACACTAAAATACAAAAAAAGTACAAAATTCGTCCCAACAATATAAAAAAGTTGTATTTTTCTGTAATTTTGGTTGTAATTTATTCAGGGCTCGGAACTGCTCAAGCATAAAAAAATAGTAACCATACTTCTCTCAAAAAAGTAACCGAAAAGTAAAAATAATGTGGCAAAAAAGTAACCAAAAAGAAAGATTTTTTACCAAAAAAGATAAAGTTTCCGCCAAAATTATGAATCTTCAAGAAAAAAATGTATGTTTAAGAAAGTAGTTCCATTTTTAACAAAATGGTTGCATTTTTCTGACTAAAAAAGATGAATTGTTAACGAAAAATGTAATAGTTGATATAATAACCAAAAAAGATTCTAATTTAATATAAAAAGCAGTAGAATTCATTTTTTGATTTTTCAACAAAATAGGTTATTTTTCAACCAAATTGTTGAGTTTTTAAGCCAAGAAGAACAATTTTCACAAAGCAGTTGAATTTTCAACCAGTAAATATGGATTTTTGACAAAAAAGTTATCTGTCAACCAAATACTTGAATTTTCAATTAAAATTATATATTTTTAGACAAGAGGGTGATTTTCAATCAAGAAGATTAATTTTCTACCAAAAAAGACGATTTTTCAACTAAAATGATGAAGTTTCAACAAAAAAATAAAGTTCTAACAAAAATTGTTCAACTTTTAACCGAATTTCAACCAAAGAAGATAAATTCTCATCGAAAAATATAATACATAGTTCGATATTTCAACAAAAAATATTTAAATTTTAAATTAAAAACTAGCAATTATAGCTAAATTGCAATTTTGATAAGGATTTCCTGGCTTTGAAGTGCCAAATGTACTGAAAAAATTTGAGTTTTTTCATTTTTAACAAGTTTTTAAATAATACGAATAATAAATTAATTTTTCTATAATTCGCGAAAAAGTGCCAGTTTTTCCACCTGTTTTTGGTGTAAAAAGTGAGCGATTTTTGCTCGATGACGTGGCGCATGCGCAGTGCCGACCTTTCCGGGCAACAGTGACAAAAGTGGACAGATGCAGTGGAAAAAGTAAATGGACAGTGATAAAAGTGAAGCACAGTGGAAAAAGTAAATGTTATTTCGGGTGGGTTCGTGCTGCCTCAGGTGGACTCGTGCATCGTGCGCAGCCAACTTCATTCTATTTTCCGACTGTCGTCCCTAACCTAAAATCAATTTCCTGAAAAGTGTCGAGTTGTGTATTTTGTCTGTACTTTTGTCACTTGGCAAAAGCAAAAAAACACCGTCAGTTTCTCCGAAAATACTGAGCTTGGTTTTTTCACGAAAAATCGGAAATTTTGAAGCCCTCAACTTTATGGACCAACTATTCAATTGTGAGAACCAGCTTATTATTACTGCCATATTATTGCCATGGCTTTGATAATTGCCATTGTCATTGATGCGTCAATCGACAAAAAATCGCCTTCTTTTTACACAAAAAACAGGTAAACAAAAACTAGCACTTTTGCACAAATTATAGAAAAAGTATCGTGTCCCACACATTGAAAAAGCGACGATTTAAAACTCGTGTGATAGCCACCCTCGCTCCGCTCGGGTAGCTAACTTCACACTCGTTTTAAATCTCTCGCTTTTTCAACTTGTAGCACAATATACTATTATTTCGTCATTTCGGGCAAAAAATGTAACAAAAGGTAACCTTTTAATAAAACAAGTAACTTTATAGTAACCGCGGATCAAAAAAGTAAGTTACTAAAAAGTAACCCGTTCCGAGCCCTGTTTATTGTATTTATTTGAAGATTCCTGTAAAAATGGTTTTAGTTTTTCGTACTTTTTTGTACAAATGTATCCACCAGGTCTAGTCCTCATATTCCTGGACGGTATTGTACAATGTTAATTAAAAACTGCAATTTTTAAACATAAAAATTCGCAAAAGGATAGTTTCAAATTAAATTTGCAATTTGCATGTTTGTTTCGTCTTCGTGTTAGTTTATCTTTATATGGAAATAGAAATGAACAGTTACCTGAAAGACGAGAACGAAGGGAACCCATTGATAATATTTGACATGTTTCGTTACTCCTTCTGCTGCACGTTGACGGTCGTTTTGTTGTTGGCGATGATTATGGTAGTTTTTGTATTGAAAAGATGGTGCCACACCAGGAAATGCAACATCCATACCAGAAACGCCCAGCATCGCGCCAGTCACGAAATACGTGCTGTGCATCCAGCAATAAGCGTTAAAAGCCTCAACGGGAATATCCCTGCAAAAAAAAATATTAGCTATAAAAATTTTTGCAAGGGTGAAAATAACGGTGAATAACCGACAATCAGTAAATGGCTTTTTTGGTAGTGAACGTACCGTAATTTCTGTGGAAAAAGCCGGATTTTTTAGGTATGAATAGCGGGACATGGAAAGGGGATATTAGCTATGGTATATATATTATTATTATATATTCATTTTTTGTTTTGATATTGA
>CAKNYM010053093.1:138988-151188 GCA_932195095.1 Andricus curvator
AACTTAAATATTTGAATCTTCAACTGGAATAGCTGAATTTTCATCTATAATAGTTGAATCTCCAACTGGAATAGTTGAATCTTTAATTAAAATATTCGAATCTTTAACTGGAATAGCTAAGTTTTCATTCAGAATAGTTGAATCTTCAACTAAAATAGTTTAATCTTCAACTGAAATATTTGAATCTTCAGTTGAAATAGTTTACTCTTCAAATGGAATAGTTAAATCTTTAACTTAAATATTCGAATCTTTAACTGGAATAGCTGAATTTTCATCTAGAATAGTTAAATCTCCAACTGGAATAGTTGAATCTTCAACTGAAATAGTTCACTCTTCAACTGGAATAGTTGAATCTTTAATTGAAATATTCGAATCTCCAACTGGAATAGTTGAATCTTCAACTGCAATAGTTTATTCTTCAACTGGAATAGTTTAATCTTCAACTGGAATAGTTTAATCTTCGAATGGAATAGTTAAATCTTCAGTTGAAATAGTTTACTCTTCAAATGGAATAGTTAAATCTTTAACTTAAATATTCAAATCTTTAACTGGAATAGCTAAATTTTCATCTAGAATAGTTAAATCTTTAGCTTAAATATTCGAATCTTTGACTGGAATAGTTACATTTTCATCTAGAATAGTTGAATCTCCAACTGGAATAGTTGAATCTTCAGTTGAAATAGTTTACTCTTCAAATGGAATAGTTAAATCTTTAGCTTAAATATTCGAATCTTTGACTGGAATAGTTAAATTTTCATCTAGAATAGTTGAATCTCCAACTGGAATAGTTGAATCTTTAATTGAAATATTCGAATCTTTAACTGGAATAGCTAAATTTTCATCTAGAATAGTTGAATCTCCAACTGGAATAGTTGAATCTTTAATTGAAATTTTCGAATCTTTAACTGGAATAGCTAAATTTTCATCTAGAATAGTTGAATCTCCAACTGGAATAGTTTAATCTTCAACTGAAATAATTTAATCTTCAACTGGAATACTTGAATCTTCAACTGAAATAGTTTAATCTTCAAATGGAATAGTTCATTCTTTAATCTAAATATTCGAATCTCTAACTGGAATAGCTGAATTTTCATCTAGAATAGTTGAATCTTCAACTGAAATAGTTTAATCGGCAACTGGAATAGTTAAATTATTAACTAAAATATTCGAATCTTTAACTGCAAAAGCTGAATTTTCATCTAGAATAGTTGAATCTTCTACTGGAATAGTTTAATCTTCAACTGAAATAGTTGAAACTTTAACTGGATAAGTTGAATTTTCAACCAAGAAGAAGAATTTTATATCAAAAAAGATTTTCAACAGAATATATGAAATTTGAACCAAATAGTTGAATTTTCCTGTGAAAATGATAAATTTCCAACCAAATAGTTGAAATTTTAATTAAAAAAGATCGATTTCCAACCAAATAGTTGAATTTTCACTGAAAAAGATAAATTAAAAAAATTAAATTTTCAACGGAAGCGATGAATGTTTATATAAAATGATGAATCTTCCACTGGAATAGTTGATTTTTCAATTAAAGTGATGAATATTCAGCCAAAATGATGAATCTCTAACTGGAATAGTTGAATTTTCAACCAACCGGATGAATTTTTAACTAAAATGATGAATCTTTAACCAAAAATTGAATAGTCAATTTTTCAGTCTAAAAAATTAATTTTCAACTAGAAAAAAAACAATTGTTAACAAAATAGTTTAATTTTCAACGAAAAAGATCAATTTACAAATAAAATAATGAATCGTCAAACAAACAAAAATGAATTTTAAACCAAAGAGCTTAACTTTCAACCAAGTAATTGAATTGATAACTTCAACTAGAATAGTTTAATCTTTAACTGGAATAGTTAAATTTTCAACTGAAAAAGTTACATTTTTCAAACAAATAGTTGAATTTTCAAATAAAAAGGATACATTTTTAACCAAAAATAAAAAATATAATTTTCAACCACGGTTAAATTGTCAACTAAAATGGTGAAACATCAACTGGAATAGTTAAATTTGTAACCAAAAAGATGAATTTTCAACCAAGAAGATTAATTTTCCACTAAAATAATAGAATATTAAACTGGAACTGTTAAATTTTCAATTTAGAAAAAAAAACTTCAAACAAAAAAATGGAATTTTAACCAAAAAGTTTTACTTTCAACCAATAAATTGAATTTTCAACTGAAATTATGAATCTTGAAGTGAAATAGTTGAATTTTCAACCAAGAAGATTAATTTTCTTACAGAAAAGATGAATTTTCAAAAAAATACATGAATTTTCAACTAAAAAGGATAAATGCTTATCTAAAAATTGAATAGTTAAATTTTGAGTTGAAAAAATTAATTTTTAACCAAAGAGATGAAAATGATTAATCATCAACCAAACAAAATGAATTTTTAACAAAATCGTTGAACTTTTAACAACGTATTTGAATTTTTAAACAAAGAAGATTAATTCTCAGCGAGAAATGTAATAGTTGATATTTCAACCAAAAAAATTTCAATTGTAAATCAAAAACAGTTTAATTCAACCAAAAACAAGAATTTTCAACTAAGATATAATTTTCAGTCTGTAGAGAAAAAAAATGTCAATCAAACTGTTGAATTTACAAGCAAAATATAAATTTTCAACTAAGAAGATTAGTTTTCTACTACAAAGGACGAATTTTCAACCAAATACTAGAATTTTTAACTAAAAAGGATCAATTTTGAACCAAAAATAGATTAGTTAAATTATTCATTAAAAAAAAAATCAACAAAATAGTTAAATCCAGTAATGTAAAGCTACTTTTACAAATGGAAACACATTCTTATTTAATTTTATATTAATTGGTTTGACTCTGACTTACGGGTAATTATGGGACAAGCTTTATTTGTTGCATAAAATATCTTGTATAAGAAGCTTTTTAGTGTCACAATCTTATATAAAGTATATAAAAAAATGTGTAATTATTTTTTTTAAAGCCAATTTCGATAACAAAACATTAATTCGAAATTAGCTTAATTAGGTAATTAAAAACTTTCATTTTTAAACACATACAAATTCTTAAATTTTTAAACTTTCAAATTTGAGAATATTCACTTTAAAAAAAAAATTATTATGCTTGATAACAAATTCTATATTTATTAAAACTTCTTTCAAATTATAACAAAAATTGTTATAAGTCGATACATGTCCGTTTATAAATGTCCTTTTATTAAGAAAATCGTAGAAAACATTATGCAAATTGAGAAATATTTGTGATATTTGCGCTATTAAATTAAAAATTTCAGATCATCTAATAAATTATTTAAACTATTCTACATGTGCTTCTAGTGCTTTTCGCTGGAAATTAGTATTAAAAAAGCTACTTTAATATAAAATTATAAAGTTTGGAAGAATACTTCAAATTTCTGAATAATTAAGGTACTTTTACTTTTTTCACCAGCAATTAATCGTTTATAATAATGAAATATTAGTATTTTTAATTACAAAAAATAGAGTTCAAAGATTAAAAATTCTTCACCAATTTACGTTTTTCGTTTTTGTAGCCTTTCTTACCGAATATTAAAATTTTTTGACAAAAATCATTAGATTTGAAAGGTTCATAATTTTTTTACAATTTTAGGTTACGTTAGGTTATTTTGGCGTTTTAGCCTGAAATCGGTATTTTTATTAAATAATCATTACATTTTAAAGAATGTTTAAGATTTTCGTGCAATTGTAGATTAAGCTAACGGTTTTACCACCGGAAATATTGATACATTTCAAAGAAGATTTTTGACATTTTTGAACAATTTAAGGTTGTGTTAAAGTTTTTTTTAACCGGAAATCAGTTATTTTAAACAAAAATAATTAAATTTCAAAGAAGATTTACAATTACAGAACAATTTTAGGTTATGTTAACATTTTGTACTGAAAATTGGTATTTTTAATTTAAAAAATCGCAAAAATGTTCAGATTGCCATTATTCTTCAAATTACTATTCAGAATCATTAAATTCACAATTTTTGGTTTTATTGGCGTTTTATACTGTAAATATCGCTATAGATTTCAAAGAATATTTTCACAATTTTGGAACAATTTGAGGTTATGTTAAAGTTTTTTTTACTATACATTTTTGGAACAATTTTAGGTTATGTTAACGTTTTTTGTACAAAAAATCGGTTATTTTTAACAAAAATAATAAAATTCCGCGGACGATTTACATTTTTTAACAGTTTTAGATCATTTTAACATTTTGCACCAGAAATTGGTATATTTTTAATTTAAAAAATAGTACGAATTTTTAGATTATCTTTATTCTTTAGATTATCATTCAGAATCATCAGATTCACAATTTTTGGTTTTGTCGGCGTTTTATACCGGAAATATAGCTATAGATTTCAAAACAGATTTTTACCATTTTTGAACAATTTAAGATTATGTTAACGTTCTTTTTTTTACCGGAAACCGGTTATTCATACAAAAATAATTACATTTCAAAGAAGATTTAAAATCTTTAGAAAAATTTTATGTTACGTTTGTGTTTTTTGTATAAAAATGCTATTGTTGATAAAAAAAGCATTAGATTTTAAAGAATTTTTACAATATTTGAACAATAATAAGATACGTTAACGTTTTTCATCGGAAATATTATTGTAAACAAAAAAAGTTTGACTTCAAAAATGAAACTAATTAAACGCCAAATTTAGAACAACTTTAGGTTATTAATGAATATTAAATTTAAATTTTGATTTAAAAATTGCGTGAGATAAAAAAAATTGTGTGCGTTTCGCCCGTGTTTGTTTTCAAGCAACATTCATGTTACTTTATTTATTATATTTATTTAAAAAATAAAATTTTGAATCTCTGTAATTAATAAAAAATATTAACTGTGTTCCGGCCGAAGGGATTAATCACTGTTGTAATCTGGTGTACACTCTGCCATGTAATCCCATGTAATCTTGTTTAATTCCGGGTAATCTCGTTTAATCTCTGGTAATCTGGTGTAATCCATTGTACTCTTATATAATCCCGTAAGTAATCTTGCGAAATCCCTTGTAATCCCTGTAATATTGTGTAATCCAATGTAATATCGTGTATTCCCATGTAACCTAGTGTAATCCATTGTAATCTTTTGAAATCCCATGTAATATATGCAATCCCTTGTAATCCCTGTAAAATTGTGTAATCCAATGTAGTCTCCTGTAATATTATGTAATCTCTAGTAACCTTATATAATCCTGTAATCCTGTAATCTAGTCTACACGAAAAATAGAAGCAGTTACCCCCTCGGTTCCAGCTTGAGAAAAATAAACAAACTGTGTTAAAAGAAAAACAAAGCTTGCCCCATGATTTGAAAATATAAATAAATAAATAATTAATTAATTAAAAATGAAATCTCACATGAAAGAGAAAGTAGAGGTTCCTGACGGCATCCATAATCCAAACGTCGTGGTGACTTTTACGTTTGGATCTGGCCAAACGGATCCATCCAAGTTTCCTCTTCCTGCCCTTCTTGTTTGAAGAAGAGGATTTGGATCCTCTTCTTCCGGTCTCCTTTCGCACTTCAGGTGTCACAACTCTGTCAGAGCTCTTCCCTCCGGGACTCTTCATATTCCGATTCTGATCTGGTACCCAGCCTTGACACAATTGTTCCAAGAGGAAGGACAATCTTCCTCCACATCCTCATGTCACTCCAACAGACCTCGAACCCGCATCCACCATCAGCCGGTCATTTACAATTTTACACACCCGCCTCAGTCATCCACGTGCTCTTTTATATCACACGCATTTTCATCTGACATCCTCAAATTTCAATTACAGGTGTCAATCTGCCAATGTGTCATCCCCTATCACTTCACCCACTCAATCAATAATTAACTAATGAATATTCAGTCAATTATGATAATTATTTACAATCCAAATTCTATGTATTCCCATTTCAGTCTAAACAAAAAACTTAAAAAACCTTTTAATTTCTACTTGGATTCATATGCTAATCAATCTCTCTAGCAATCACACCAGGTGGAGAGCTTCACAAAGCCATTGTACGTCACAGTTCACACAAAAACATACAACTTGAGGATTGAAATACACTTTACGGGTTTACTGTCAGAACATCAGATTATGGGATTATAAATTAGATTCTAAGTTTTGGATATTTTTATATATGAGAACCGGATTTGGAGGCAATTATGGGTTTTAATTATATTTCTAAGATTTGAAGAAAGCAGAAGCGCGGAGGTGATTGGTTGGGAACTGAGGAGATTTTAGTGTATGACGTATGTACATCGATAAAAATAAATAAAAAGGGATCGTCGGATCAAAGGGAGCTTCGGATTGATTAGTCGAAGTTTATGGCGTCTAGTATCGCGGGACGGTTTCCAACAAACTGAAACACATTGGTGACCTACTGCGCTCGTCCTCCGTAGCATCCAAACGGTGCCAAAACGCAGACCGATTCTACTCGTTGATTCGGCCCGCTTTTATTTTTATATTTTCCGCCCTTGTCTCTCTGCACTCCCTCGTACCTATGGAGGCGCGATCCATTGCGCGGGAACGCGCGCATCGCTTCGATCGCCCACGCAATTCCCGCCCAAGCGCTTTTCGACATCTTCCCGAGGTTTGGGAAAATCTTTTCTTTCCATATAATAAACAATGTGGGAAAAATTAATTTTTAACTGGTGCTTTGATTTAGTTTCAGAAAAAGGAAATGTTTGAATAGGTGGAAAAAACCATATGAAAGTATTATCTTGATGAGGATAAGAGACGAAGATGACTGTTCTTCGAGCGTTGTTGGAAACCGTATTTTAAATTACGCGCTAGATTTCACTGAATGGTTTGTTGTTTCAGAGATGGTAAGAAAACCATGTAGGAATGCAAGAGACCGAAGGGGAAACAACTCTGGTAATCCGATGGACCGCTCTGTTATTCGAAATGCAGGGCTCGGAACGGGTTACTTTTTAGTAACTTAGTTACTTTTTTGATCCGCGGTTACTATAAAGTTACTTATTTTATGAAAAGGTTACTTTTGGTAACATTTTTTGATTTTTCGTGTACCAGGAATATATTCCCTAAAGAATATTCGGGAATATACAGAATATATCGGAATATTTGGGAATACAAAGAATATGAGAATATGTAGGAATATGAGGGAATATGTAGGAATATGAGAGAATATGTAGGAATATGAGGGAATATTTGGGAATATGAGACAATATTTCGGTTATATTTAGTTTGCTCAACATTCTTAACAAATCTTCGATTGACTCTGCCATAACAACCTTATCATCCGCAAACGCTAACCCACGTACCCTCACTGTCCCGAGATCAACAAATAATCATAAATTCGCGAAATAATAATGAATGAATAAACAAATAAATAAGGGGTGATCCACAAATTACGTAAGGTGTTTTTCTGAAATTTTTAACCCCCTCTCCCCCCATGTAAGATACCGTGAGATTTGCTGTCCCCTCCCCCTCCCACTCCAAACCTTGCTAAGATTTTATAAACTTAGGAAACGAAATTACATATAAAATATAAACTCTGTTAATTAAATAAATGTGGAAGCTTAATGAAATTAGTTTTGGAAAATAAAATGTGTTAACAACAATAAGTATTTAGTTACAATTTTAGTACAATTTAGTACTATGTTATAATATCTTCAGTGCCTGAAATGTTGCGAAGTCCGACACACTTTGTGTATTCTATTAATATTATTCTTTAGTATAAATGATCAAAATTCCTATTTATTTATCGCAAGCTTCACAGACGTTCCTTTTTTTTTGGTTTTTACTTAAATGCGAACTGAATTATTAGAACCCAATAAGAAAATCCAACCATTTTTGGTTCAAAGTCCATTCCGTTTTTTTGGCTTGAAAATTCTACAATTTAATTGAAATTTGTTTCCTTCTTGACTAAAAAATTTTTCTTCGGTTGAGAATCAAACTATTTTGTGGAACATTCGTCTTTTTGGTTCGTAAATTCTTCTCTTTTTGTAGAAAATTAATTTATTTTGGTTAAAAATGGTAAAAGATAATCTGTTTAAGTTGAAAATTAATTTTGTCGTTGAAAAATCACATTTTCGAGTTGAAAATTCAACTCTTATGTAGGAAATTCTTATTTTGGCCTTGAAAATTTAACAATATGGTAGACAATTCAATAATTTGGTAGCAAGGTCCACAAGTTGGTAGAAAACTTAACTATTTGGTAGAAGTTCAACTACTTTGTTAAAAAAACTCATTTTTATATTTAAAGATTCATAATTTTAGTTAAAAATTAATTAATTTAGTTCAGAATTTAATTATCTTGTCGAAAATTGGTTTTTTTAGCTGAAAATTATTTTTTTACTGAAAATTTAACTATTACATTTTTTGTAAAAAATTCATCTTTGTTAATTGAAAATTCAACTATGTATTTGGTTGAAAATTAGTGGATGTATTTTGTTGAAAATTCTTCTTTTTTGGTAGAAAATCCTTTTTTTTGTTATAAATGCAACTGTTTGGTTGAAAATCAATCTGTTTTAGTTGAGAATGTAAGTATTTTGTTGAAAATTCGACTTTTTTGGTTAAATTCAACTGTTTTTGATTTAACATTAAAAATTTTTTTTGTTAAAATATCTTCTATTACATTTTTTTTTAAATTAATCTTCTTAGGTTGAAAAATCAACTCCTTCGTTAAAACTTGAACTATTTTCTTAAAAATTCATTTTTTTGGATAAAGATTCCTAATTTTAGTTGAAAATTCTTCTCTTTGGTTGAAAATTTAACTATTTTATGAAAAAAATTGTTGTTTTTTTGGTGAAATCTTTTTTTTTAATGTAAATTTAAATATTCCAGTTACATATTCTCAATTTTAGTTTCAAATCCATCTTTTTGATTGAAAATTTGACATTTTGTTGAATAATTGATTTTTTTTGTAAAAAATGCATTTTTTTAAATTGAAAATATAATTTTTTTATTTTTGGTTGGAAATTTTTTTTTCTAATATTCAATTGCTTGGATGAAAATGTACCTTTCTTAGTTGAAAATGTATCTTTTTTAGTTGAAAATTCAAGTGCCTGGTTAAAAATTCATGTATTTTTTGGAAAATTCGACTTTTATGGTCGAAAATTATGTACTTGGTTGAAAATTTATGTTTTTGGTTGAAAATTTAAATATTTGGTTAAAAATTATTCTACTTTGTAGAAAATTATTCTTCCCGGTATAAAATGTATGTTTTTGGTCTAAAATACATTTATTTTATTCAAAATTAATATAATTTGTAGAAAATTCAACAATTTTTGTGAAAGTATTTTTTTTTGGTTGAAGACCAAATGTTTTGTTGAAAATTCGTCTTTGGGGGTTAAAAATTCAACTAATTTCTTAGAAAACTAAACTATTTGGTTGAAAATTAATTGTTTTAGTTCAAAATGAGCAATATTGTTAAAAAGTATCCTTTTGAGTTGAAAAGTAACCTGTTTTGTTGAAAATCGAGTTTTTGGTTGAGGATTCTACTACTTCAATTAAAAATTAATGCGCTTTGTAGAAAATTCCACAATTTTATTAAAAATTCATTTTTTTGGTTCGAAGATTCTTTATTTTAGTTAAAAACGTAACTATTTTGTTGCAAAATAATTGTCTTTTGGTTAAATATTTATTTTTTACCTGAAAATTCAACGATTTCATTTTTGATAAAATATTTATCTTTTTTATTAGACAAATTTACCTATTTGGATGAAAATGTATCTTTTACAATTGAAAATTCAACAACTTTGTTAAAGATTCATTTTTTTAGTTGAAAATTCATTTATTTGATTAAAAATTTCACTAACTTTTTGAAAGTCCCATTTTTTAATTAATTTCTTTAATTGAAAAGTTTTTAGCTGGAAATTTATCTTTTTTAGTTGAAAATTCAATTATTTGGTTTGAGAATAATATACTCTGTATTATAAATTCAACAGAGTTGGGGTTGAATTTAACTGGTTTTTTTTTTTTTTTTTTTTTAAATTAAAATCTGTTTTGGCTGAAATATCAACATTTTTTTACATTTTTCGTTGACAATTCATCTCTTTTGCTCAAAAATTAATCTGCATTGTAGAAAATTTCACAATTTTGTTGAAAAGTCATTTTTTAAAGATTCTTCATTTTAGTTGCAAATTTAATCATTTTGTTGAAGAATCATTTCCTTTTGGTTGAATATTCATTTTTTAATTGAAAATTCATTTTTTTTGTTGAGAATTATTTTTTTAACTGTAGATTTAACTATTTTAGTTTTTTGAAACATTTACCTTTTTTATTAGAAAAGTAAACTATTTGGCTAAACATTTATATTTTTTAGTTGAAAATTTAACTACTTTGTTGAAAATTTATATATTTTGTTGAAAATTCGTTTTTTCGATGGAAAATTAATCTTTTTTGTTGAAAATTCCACTATTTGGTTGAAAGTTCATCTATTTTGTTGACAATTCATGATGTTTCCCCCTCGTAAGTGCCTATTGGAAGACACCCAACTTTTTTGTGTTACTTTTTATGTGTTGAAAAGCTTCTTCAAGTGTGAAAACGTTTTTATCTTTGAGTTGACATTACAAATTTGTATCACTTTTTAAATAGTTTCATTTAGGTATTAAAATTGCATTTCTTTTTTTAAGAAAACAGGTTTACTACAAAATCCCCATTTCAAAATTTCATAACTTTTCCCTGCCCAATTTTTAATTTTCCCTGACAGTTAAAAATGTTGAATTCAGGTATAAAAACAACCTTACAACCTAGGAGATCAATAATGTTAATGCAAAAAAATGTTGTTTTTTTGATCTGAAACACTTTTAATTAAAACAGTCATGCAGAATTTTATAAACTTCAACTTCATTTTATCGAAAATGAGTCAGCTCTCAAGGTATTTTAATAAATTTTCCAGGATTTCAGAAAATATCATTAGCTTTCTCGTGATTTTATAATATTTTAACTGATTTCAAAGAATTTATTGGCAAGAATTGAGGGATTTTGTAGGATTTTTTTTAGATTTTAGGGTATTTTAAAAAATTTTAAGAGACTTAAAATATGTCAACGGATTTCAGAAGATTTCAAAGGATTTAAAAAAATATTTTAGGGTATTTTAAAAAATTTCAAGGAATTTTCGAGGGTTAAACAAATTTTAAAGGATTTTAAAAGATTTCAAAGGCTTTGAAATATTTCTGAGTATTTTAAAATATTCTGAAGAATTTACAATAGATCTCAATAATTCGAAAGGATTTTAAAGAATATTAAGGTATTTTTAAAACATCCAAGGAATTTTCAAGAGCTTTAAAAAGTTTCAAGGGATTTTAAAAGATTTTAAAGAATTTGAAATATGTTGGGGTATTTTCACAGATTGCAAGGCCAAAATTGCGAAATTTGAAATAATTTCCAAGGATTTGAATGATTTTAAAGAATTTCCGAAGATATCGAAAGATTGTATAGGACCTGAAAGGTATCAGGATATTTTAAAAGATTACAAGGGATGTTATCAGATTTCCTAGAATTTCAAGTTATTTTAAGGAATTTTAAAAGCTCTCAAGAAAATTTAATAAATTTTCTTTTTCCAATAAATATAAAAATAATTATTTTTAATTTTCTAGGATTTCTGGAAATATCAGTTTTCACGGAATTTTATAATATTTTAATTCATTTGAAAGCATTTATTCATAAAAATTGACGGATTTCATAGGATTTTAATTATTTTCAAATATTTCACGGTATTACCAAAGATTTTAAAGAATTTGAAGGATTTTAGGATATATTAAAAGATTCCAAGGTATTCTCAATTATAATTTCAATAATTTAAAGGAATTTCAAAGAATTTGAATGATTTTAGGGTATTTTTAAAAATTCCCAGGCATTTTCAAGAGATTTCAAAATTTTGAAATAATTTCCAAGGATTTGAATGATTTTAAATGAGTTAAACAACTTTCATGGGATTTTAAAGAATTTCCTAAAATTTCGGAAAGAAATTCAACGATTTTGTAGGACCTAAAAGGATTTCAAATAATTTTAAGGGATTTTAAAAGTTCTCAAGATATTTTCATGGATTTTCCAGGATTTCTGGAAATATCAGTTTTCACAGAATTCTATAATATTTTAATTGATTTGAAAGGATTTATTCATAAGAATTGACGGATTTCATAGGATTTTAATGATTTTCAAATATTTCACGGTATTACCAAAGATTTTAAAGAATTTGAAGGATTTTAGGATATATTAAAAGATTCCAAGG
>CAKNYM010053093.1:160602-206862 GCA_932195095.1 Andricus curvator
TTCGAACCGTAAATTGTGAATTTTTAACAAAAAAGTTTATTTTTAACATAAACAGGTTAATTTTTAAGTAGACAGTTGCATTTTTTACCAACAAAGAAGAAATTTCTATAAAAGAATCTAATTTTCAACCAAAGAAATGAATTTCAAGCAAAAAGATTGTCTACCAAAAAGAAAACTAATTTTTAACAAAATGCATGAATTTTCAACTAAATATATTTGAATTTCTCAAGAAATTTTCAACCAAATAGTTTAATTTTCATCTAAAAAGGATTAATTTTGACAAAAAATGGAATAGTTAAATTTTCAATCAAAAAAGAAAAACAGATTTTTAAGATAGTTAAATTATAAATATTTGAATTTCTCAAGGAATTTTTAACCAAATAGTGGAATTTTTATCTAAAAAGGATACATTTTTAACAAAAAATAGTATAGTTATATATTAAATCAAAGAAAAAAAAATTCAAGAAAATAGTTAAATTATCTAGCATAAAAATTAATTTTTAACTTTAATTATGAATCTTCAACTAAAGAAATTAATTTCTGATAAGCTAGTTACATTTTCTACCAAAGGAATGAATTTTCAAGGAAAAAGATTGACTTAAAAAAATGAAAACAAATTTTTAACGGAATACATGAATTTTCAACTAAATATTAGAATTTCTCAAAAAAATTTCAACCAAATAGTTTGATTTTCTACAAAATTGTTGAATTTTCTTCAAAACAGATTAGATTTAAAACGAAAAAGATGAAATTTCTATAAAAAAATATCAATTTTAGCGAAAAAATTGAATAGTTGAATTTTCAGTTTAAGTAATTTATTTTCAATTTTAAAGAACAACTAATTTTCAATCAAAAAATTGAATTTTCAACCAAAATGATAAATTTTCAACGAACAAGATTAATTCTCTATCAAAAAGATTAATTTTTAGGAAAATACATGAATTTTCAATTAAATATTTGAATTTCTCCAGGAATTTTTAACCAAATAGTGGAATTTTCATCTAAAAAAGATAAATTTTTAACAAGAAGTAGTATAGTTATACATTAAATCAAAGAAGAAAAAATACAAGAAATTAGTTAAATTATCAAGCAAAAAAATTAATTTTTAATTTCAATTATGAATCTTCTACTAAGGAAATTAATTTTTGGTAAGCTAGTTAAATTTTCGACCAAAAAAATGAATTTTCAAGCAAAAAGATTGACTGCAAAAAAGAAAACTAATTTTTAACGAAATGCATGAATTTTCAACTAAATATTATAATTTCTCAAGAAATTTTCAACCAAATAGTTTGATTTTCATCTAAAAAGGATGAATTTTGATAACAAATGGAATAGTTAAATTTTCAATCAAAAAAGAAAAACAAATTTTGAAGATAGTTAAATTATCAAGCGAACAAATTAATTTTCAATTAAAATGATGAATCTCCAACTAAAAAAAGTAATTTTTAAAAAAGTAGTTCAACTTTCGATCAAATAGTTTAATTTTCTACAAAATTGTTGAATTTTCTTCAAAACAGATTATATTTCAAACGAAAAAGATGAAATCTCTATAAAAAATGATCAATTTTGGCAAAAAATGAAATAGTTGAATTTTCAGTTTAAGCAATTTATTTTCCATTACAAAAAAAAAACAATTTTCATCAAAAAATTGAATTTTCAACCAAAATGATAAATTTTCAAGGAAGAAGATTAATTTTCTATCAAAAAGATTCATTATTAGCAAAATACGTGAATTTTCAATTAAATATTTGGATTTCTCAAGGAATTTTCAACTTTCGACGAAATATTTTAATTTTCTACCAAATTATTGAATTTTGTTCAAAATATATTAAATTTTCAACCCCAAAATATGAATTTTTAAAAAAAAGTTTATTTTTAATCAGATAGTTGAATTTTGAACCAAAAATGATTAAATATCTATATAAAAAACGCTAAATTTTGGCCAAAAAATGGAATAGTTAAATTTTCAATAAAAAAAATCTCAACCAAAGAAATAAATTTTCAAGCAAAAAAATAATTTTCAATAAAAGAAAAACGATTTTTCTAGAAAACAGTTGAATTTTCTAACAAATAGTTCAACTTTTTAACAAATTGTTGAATTCTCTAGCCATCAAGCGAACAGTTGAATATTCAACCCAGTTCTTAAATTTTGAACCAATACCAAATACTTAAATTTTCAGTTAAAAAAATTTGTTTTTAACAACATCAAAAATTTTCTCAAAGCAGTTCAACTTTCAAGCAAAGAGATGATTTTTTAATTAAAATATGAATATTAAAATGAAAAATAGACTTTTAAGAGAGTAGTTCCACTTTCAACAAAAAAAGGTCAATTTTCAACAAAAAATGGAATCATTAAATTTTCAGTTGAAACAAAAAAATCATTTTCAACCAAAAAAGAAAAACGAATTCTCAACAAGATAGTTAAATTTTCAACCAAAGAAATAAATTTTTAACTAAAGTGAGGAATCTTCAACTAAAGAAATTATTGTTCACAAAGTAGTTCAAACTTTGACCAAATAGTTTAATATTTTTCCAGATTGATTAATTTTAGAGACGAACAGATGAATTTTCAAGCCCAAAGTGTGAATTTACGATAAAAAAAATTATTTTTTACCGAAACAGATCACTTTTAATTAGACATTTTCATTTTAACCAAGAATACATGAATTTTCAACTAAATATTTGAATTTCTTAAGGAATTTTCAACCAAATAGTTGAATTTTCATCTAAAAAAGAACAATTTTTAACAAAAATAGAATAGTGGAATTTTCATCTGAAAAAGATAAATTTTTAACAAAAAGTAGTATAGTTATATATTAAATCAAAGAAGAAAAAATTCAAGAAAATAGTTAAATTATCAAGCACAAAAATTAATTTTTAACTTTAATGATGATACGAATTTTCTTCAAAACAGATGAAGTTTCAAAAATTTATTTTCAACCACCTAAGACTCTAGAAATCGATCAACATTTCTAATAAAAAATGATCTACTCCATCAGCACGCGACTATATCTGAAACTACCGGGTTATTAGAGACTTGCCTTGAGCGCATTCCATCCTTATTTCTACGAATCACTTTTTCCTTTCCCTTCAGAAAACTCCTCCAGCCGCAACGACTCCAAGTCTCTGATTTTAAAACCAATCGACAGAGAAATAGTTCTGAAGGAATACAACCTTAAATCTAGAAGGTTCAAAGCTAAACAAGAAAAATGCACCAAATTACCTCCATCTTCTTTAATTCTCCTACAAATTACATACTGAACTTACTTAAAGAAAAAAAAAATCTCTTACGAATCTACAAAGTCACAGAAAATAAACGGTCTCTTGAAGCCGTTCTAATATCATCCCCTCAATAATTACTCTGCCGTAAAAAAATTCTCTCATATCTCAAATATAATTTTCTCTACAATCGAGTATCGAAATTTTTCTTTCTGCGTTTACGGAAGACACGCGAGCCTCTGACCGCTTCCTTCCTCTCAAAACCTTCGCTTTGAAAAAAAAAATTAAAATAAAATAAAAATTGCACGAGGCATTAAAGTGGTACAATGGTAGTTTTGAGCTTCGAAAACAAACTTCCGAGAGTGATTCCGATCCCTTAGAATTAAGCAACGAGTGGATCAGAAATCAGGAATGTCTCCACGAAACTCGGCCTCGGCCGTCTATCAGTCTTCGCAAAAATTCTCGGCGAAACGTGGTAGAAACAATTTGAATCACAAAGCAGTTTATAATACAGTGTTTTTCGAAATTTGCTTTTTTTGAACAGTCTCGACCTTTCCGATCGGTCAGGAATGTTATAAAAACTCTTCTTCTTGTCTTAATTTCGCCTAATATGAATTATACGCTCTGCTATATATTATATAAAAATATATATTCGCTGCTATACGAGGCATCGCTTGCCTGATCCCTAGAGTGACCGCTTTGACCATTTGTCATACAAAGGTAAATTTGCTGTACAAAATTTTCTGGATATGTTATACCGAAAACGGTCAGTCACGTATCTTAATCTATTTTGGACGGTCATCCTCTTCTTGAATATATTTCTTCTTTCCATGTCGATAGCTCCATGTTAAAAAAAAAAACCTCTCCTAGAAAAAATTTTTTCTATTTGAGTTGAACCGTAGTTTTTCTTACAGATTTTAAGCGGCAAAGAGCAGATAGGTTTAGTAATTAATTCTTTCTTTGCTTCATTATTTAAATTATTTTGAATTCTTTCTATTCTTTTGAGTTCTTTGTATTCTTTTGAATTCTTTGTATTCTTTTGAATTCTTTTAAATTCTTTATATTCTTTTACTAACTTTAAATCTTTAGAATTTGTCGGAATTCCCTGCATTCTCTTGAACTCCTTCAATTTCCTGAATTCTATGAATTCCTTGAATTTCTTGTTTCTTTAATTTCCGGAATTCCTTGAATTCCCTAATACCTCTGAAATCCATGAAATATTTGAATTCTGAATTCACTGAATTTCTTGAATTCTCTGAATTACTTGAAATCCTTGAATTCTCCGAACTACGTGCATTACGTGTATTGTATACCATTAAACCATTTCCCTTTCAGGGTAGGCGTGACACTACCCGATTCGGGTAGTGTTTCTAGGTTTTTCTTGTAGTTATAAATAACTACAAGTGTGGGCTCACCACACCCACGTGAATTCTCTGAATTACCAGAATTCCGTGAATTCTCTAAAATCCTTGAATATTCTGAACTTCATGAAATTCCGAATATTCAAGGAAATCAGGATATTCAAGGAATTCAAGGATTTCAGAGAATTCAGAGAAATCAAGGATTTCAGAGAATTCAAGGAATTAACAGTTTTTCACATCTAAGGAATTCAGAGAATTCAGAATATTCAAGGAATTCAAAATATTTAAGGGATTAGGGAAGTTCAAAGGATCTCAGAGGAATTAAGGAATTCAGGGAATTAAGAAATAAAGGACCGAAATTATTCGAATTTCGTTAATTCTCTGTGCTTTAGTATATTATTTAAAATTATTTTGAATTCACATTGAATTCTTTGAATTCTCTGAATTTTCATAATGCCTTGAATATTTAGAATTTCTTGAATATTCTTAAATTCCCTGAATTGCTTCAATTCTCTGCATTCCTGAAAATCTCCTAATTCCTTGAATTCTCTGGAATTCTTGAAATCCTTGAATATTCTGAATTTCATAAAATTCCGAATATTCAAAGAATTTCATGGAATTCAAAATATTCAATGAATTTTATTAAATTCCGAATATTCAATGAAATCAGGATATTCCAGAAATTTAAAGATTTCAGGGAATTCTAAGATTTTGAGGGTTTCAGAGCATTTAGCAAATTCAAGGAATTCAGAATATTGCAGGATTTCAGAGAATTCAGAGAAATCAAGGATTTCAGAGAATTTTGGAAATTAAGAAATATTCATGAAATGAGAGATTTTCAGGAATTTAGAGATTTTCAGTCATTCGGAGTATTGAATGAATTCAGGAAATTAAAAATATTCAAGGAATTAGGGAAATTCAAAGAATTCCAAAATTTCAGGGAATAAAGAGGATTTCAAAATATTTAGGGAATTCAAGGAATGCAGGAAATTGAAGAAATACAGGACATTGAATGTCCTAAATTCTCTGAATCCTTAAATTCTCTGAAAAACTTGAATTCGCTGGAATCCTTCATTTCTCTGAATTCCCTGTAATTCTTGAATGTATTCTGAATTCCGTAAACTTCTTAATTATTCTCAATTCCTTAAATTCCTCAAATTCTAGGAATTTTTTGAATTCCCTAAATGCTCTAAAGTCTAAAATCCTTGAAATCCTGAATTCTTTGAATATTCTGAATTTTCTGGAATCCTTAAATTCTCTGAACTTCCTTGAATTCTCTGAACTATCTCAAATCTTCGAATAATCTGAATTCCCTGAATTCCTCAATTTTCTTTAATTGTCTGAATCGCCTGAAATCCTGGAATATTCTGAATTCCTGAAATTCCTTAAATTTCTCAAATATTATGAATTCTCGGAATTGCCTGGATTCTTTCAATTCTTATGAATTCTCGGAATTTCCTGAATTTTTTCAATTCTTATGAATTCTTTCAATTCTTCAATTCTCTCATATTCGGAATTCACTAAACATCTCCTAATTCCTTGAATTCTCATAATCCCCTGAAATTCTTAAATATTCTGAATTCCTCAAATTCCTTGAATTCTCTGAAATTCCATAATTTTCACCATTCCTTCAATTCTTATGGATTCCTCTTAATTCTTTGTATTATTTCGAAGTCCTTGAAATTCAGAAAATTCCATGATTTCAGGGAATGAAACGAATCTAAGGAATTCACATAATTCAGAAATTTTAGAATAATGTAAGTGTTTTTAGAATTTATAAAATTCAAGAATTTAAGTTAAAAGAATTCAAAAGGAGTGTAAAGCGTTTAGAAGCAGCCCAAGCAATTCAAAAGAATAAAAAAGAATTCAAATGATTTGAAGAACTCGAAATAATCCAAAAGAAATCAATGTGAATTCAAAGGAATTCATGTGTATACAGAATAATTTTAAATAATATACTAAACCAGAGAGTATTAATGAAAAAATCTCTGCTGTTTGCTGCCTATATGTAATAAAAACGAAGGGCCAGCTCAAAAATCAGAATACTTCTTTTAAAGAACGAACCCTAAAACTTTTAGACCTACACTCGGAGAGCTTTTTTTTTTAACATGGAGCTATCGACCTATTTCGTATAAATTCCTCTTTAAAGAATAGTTTATCGCTTCCGTCCAAAATGGATCGAGGACGATCGAGAAGCTGTATTTGCTAAAAAAAATCTTCCTATTGCTTCTCCAGTTTTCTTCCCAAAGAAGAAGTGGAGTTGTCCTAAGGACTTACTGGTTGGGAGATGGAATCTCCCATTTTTTTTGTCAGCTCCTGTAGAAGGTCTCTGTAAACCAACGAGTCCATGTTGGAAGATAAGGTATAGAGGATCCACCAATCACCCAGATCAATTTTGTTGTTGATGCTCTGACATGTTTCGATTGGGAGCAACCTGGATGACAACTGGAGCAATCTCGGTCTGATGATGGGAGCAAAGATGATCGCCGCT
The DNA here is from genome assembly GCA_932195095.1 of Andricus curvator. Classification (NCBI taxonomy): domain Eukaryota; kingdom Metazoa; phylum Arthropoda; class Insecta; order Hymenoptera; family Cynipidae; genus Andricus; species Andricus curvator. The sequence goes on from CAKNYM010053093.1 coordinate 167,674, forward strand.
CGGTAGGTCAGCAATCCTACAAGTAAAGCTGTCAGGAGCAAGAACCAGAACCAGATGAAGATATAGGTCTTCTCGTTGACTATGTTGAGCGGCAGGATACAGAGCGAGTCATGTTTCTGGATTGTTCCTGAGGCTCCGTATTTGTGGAAGATGCACTTGGTGACTCGGGGAAAGACGTAGACCATGGGGTCGATTCTTTTTTCCTGGGGGGCGTCTGATATGTTGAGGACATTCCAACCATATTTGAGGAACTCGCCGTCGAAGAAGAGGTCCATCAGGTAGAGTTGGGTGATGATGTTCACCAGGCATAGGACTTCGCAGACGAAGTAGCGATAGGCGTATGAGTTGTGTCTCTGAAAAAAATAGATCGACAAATTAGTGGGAATTGGATTCAATGAACCCGAATTGGACTCGAGCGACATCCGCTCTTTCCTTTACAGTTTACGATAGTCGGCTCTTTCTAACCCCTTCTCTTTCACTCCACGCTTCGCTTCTGGGATGACTTTCCTTGAACTCATTATTGCAGAAATGTAACCACTTGGAGGAATTCACGAGGTTCAGTGGTGCTTGGTTCAACCATTTAACCATTTACAGTCCGCCAAAGTCATTTTCTATTTCATTTTCTTTTTAAATTAGGGATTTTTTAAACGAGAAATTTTAGGTGGACCGAATCCATTTCAAATCAGGCAGGTTCTACACTTGAAGTTGCAGAATCTCTCGGGGACAAAATATGTGGTTTTTTAGAGGAAATTAGGCGATACGTATTTTTGCGATTCGCGAAAAATTTTTTTTTTACAGAGTTATGCGTATTTGAATTTTTGGCTTTGTTTAAAAAAAAACAAAAAAACAAACAACTTTTTCTTTACACTCGTATAACTTTTGACCTAATTGAGATATTTACGATTTCTTTTCGGATTCGATTTTCTCAAAAAACCCACACTTATATTTTTTGCCAAATTTTTTTTGAATTTGTACTATCATAAGGAAAATACCGTGTGAGTTTAATGCGGGCTAAATAACTTTTGTGACCAGGAGAATTTTTTTTCATAAAATCGAATTTTCGCATTTTTCTTGAAAACAACAACAGATACAAAAAAATGTTGAGGAAATAGTTTGCACGTTTAAAAAAGTTCTACAAAAAGTTCTGTTACGCATTTATGATATCTTGTACCATTTCCGAGAAAAATGAAAAAATGCAATTTTCATAAACAAAAAATTCTCTTCATTCCTGGCTTATGGAAATACCCACCATTTTTCTTCAATATTAAAAAAAATATACGTTTATATGAGGAAAACTCCATGTGAGTTTTACGTGGGCTGAACAATTTTTATCATCAGAAAAATATTTTTCCTAAATTCGAATTTTCACATATTTTGCTGAAACAATTAAGTTACAAAATTATGGTCAAGACAAGACATTTTTTGACTGAAAAGGTTTTATATTCAATATATTTAAATATATTTCATATTTATCCAGGTATTTTCAATTATGTATAAAAACTTTGTTTGAATCTCAGTTAAAAAAATAAATAAATAATACCTGGACCCACGTTTTCAGATCCTTATTATCTATTTATTCAGATTGTTCATTAGAGTTGTTTCAGCAAAAAATGTGAAAATTCGAATTTATGAAAAATAATTTTCTGATGATAAAAATTGTTCAGCCCACGTAAAACTCACATGGAGTTTTCATTTGCAAAACCTTTCTTCAATCGGAAAATATCTTCTGTTCGTTCTTTGGATATAAAAATAAAATTTTCCTATTTGCAGGGTGCACAGTCTTCCCCTTTTTTTCTTATTTTCTCATTTTTTCTTGAAATTTCCCCTTTTCGCCTATTCTCAAAAAACTTTCCCTTTTCTCTTTAAATATACGATATTAGAAAATGCAATATTTGAATTACGCGGAAAATTCTCTGAAAATAGTAAGTGTACCCATTATTGAATAATAATTAAAACAATTATAGCACTTAAATAAATTATTTATAAATAAATAAGGTACACGTTTCCAGTGCTGAACCATTAAAAATAAATACTCTTAAAAAGAAAATTTGAAGCTATAGTATATAGTACCTTTTAAATAAGTATTAGAAGATCAAATCAAATCGTTTGAGCTGAGGGAAAAAAAACTTTTGGGTTGGCATTCGACAAAAGTGACAAAAAAATGTAATCAGTAAAATTTAACGATTTCAAATTCAAAATATTTCCTATCGGTTCAAAAATTATGACGAATTTGTTATATTTACAGCTTTTACTAGTGAAAAATAATAAAACATTACGAAATTTCAAAATAAATTTTTTGCTCAGTAACAATTTTTTTTAAATGTGCAAAAACATGTTTTTTTTTGGATTGAGTCATATGCACACATGTAAAAAAAAGCTGACTATATCGATCCTGAAATTTATTCAGCTTGAACCAAAGAACCATTTTATCATTTTGCATTTTCGGAAAAAAAAAACTTTCGTCGCGATTTAGGATTTTTGGGATTTCATTTTTTTTTGCGATTTTGAAACGTTATAAACACCACGAAAAATGTTTCCCATGAATAACAAATAATAACCTGTTTCTTTGGTTCAAGCTGAAGAAATTTTAGGTTCGAATAAATTCAAAATCACGTTTTTGTACATTTTCCAAAAATGTTAAATAAGGCAAAAATTTTTTTTGAATTCAAAAAAAAAAACAACAGTAGATATTAAGCGATTAACTCAAATGATTCAATTAATTTTAGGATCTACTGAAGAGCAGATCTACTGAAGAGTGTAGTTTTAAATTCACATTGAAAGTGTTAAACATTTCAAAATTCTGTATTTAATTAATTTTATTTTTTCTGGGACTTTTTTATATCACTGTGAATGGATTTTCAACGACCTAAGTATATCCAATCTTTGAAAATAAATTCTCTAATGGCAGAAATCATTGCAAAATCATTGAAAATTATTTAAAAATATAACATTTCTTATAAAAAGATTGTTTGTTCTTTTCAACATATAAAAATAAATGTTTAATGTTGCAGCTATTTTCCCCTTTTTCATGAGAAAATCTATTTTTCCCTATATCCCCTTTTTTGAGCTCGGAAATTTTTATACATGTACGGTTATTACTAGTCAAGACTAATATAAAATTATAAATTCAAAATAATTTTTTTTGCTCAATTTAGAATTATTTGAAAATGTGCACATCTCTTTTTTTTAGTTTTCCAAATTTTGAATTTTCAAATCCAAAAAACGAACAGAAGATATTGTCCGATCGTAAAAAGGTTTTGCAGGTGAAAAGTTGGTATGTGTGGGCAACTTTTTCGGGGTATTAAAATGTAACGAGAAAAGAAAGTCGGAAAACGATTAGGGAAAAAATTCAAGGTCTTTCTCAAGTTTTTCAGTTCAAAAAATCAAGTTTTTCCAGGGCATTTTCCGATATTTGCCAAATATTTCTGTAAATTCAATATAATTCACCTGAAAACTATGCTAAGTATGAAAAAAGACTAAAAAATAATGCAGCTAGTTAAGCACAATGTCAAAATTGTGTTTTTTCAAAGTTTCATGTCGAAAGAAACAAAAAGGAACGTAACGAAAATTTCGTTACGTTTCTTTTCGTTCTTTTCTGTATAAAACATAAATACCACATAATTTTTACATTGTCTTCGTAGCCTCATCATCTTTTGAAACTTTTTTAGACTGAGCTGAGTTTTTAGCCAAATTATTTTTAATTTATCGAAATAATTGGAAAATATACAGAAATGGCCCTTAATTTCGTTCGAATCCCTGAAAAAATGAGCCATTTTATTTTTTTGTCAATAATTTCTGTACTGTTAAATTTTATGAAATACTTCAGTAATGGAAATTATTTTAGAATAAATTTAGAATTCGATAATATTTTTCAAATTTTTACTCAACACCAACTGATGGTGTCGAACTTCAGAATAAAATTTGCAAGTCACTAACAAATTTTAGTTAATTAATTTTAAAAGTTTTTTAAATCTTTTGAAATCTTTGGAATCTTTGAAATCTTTGAAATCTGACGTACAACGTCTGTTTGAAATCTCTTGTAATCTAATCTTTGTGAAATCTTTTAAATCTTCTCAAATTTTTTTAATCCTTCTGAATCTTCGAAATCTTTTGAAATCGTTTGAAACATTTTGAAATTGTTTGTAATCTTTTGGAATCTCTGAAATCTGTTGTATGTCTGATGAACATTTTTGGAATCCTTGTGTAATTTTTGAAATCCTTGAAATTTTTTATAATCTTCTGAAAACTTTAGAAATATTTTCAAATATTTTTAATCTTTCTGAAATATTTGTGAAGTCTTTGGTATCCGTTTGAAATCTTTTTAATATTTATGAAATCTTTTGAAATCATTGTGAAATCTTTAAATCTCTGAAATTTGCTGTACAACGCATTTGTGAAATCTCTTCTAATCTTTATGAACTCTTTGAAATCTTTGTGAAATCTTTTGAAATCTTTCAAATCTGATCTAGAAAGCCTTTGTGGAATCTTTTTCAATTTTTGAAATCGTTTGAAATCTTGTGAAATCCTTGAAATCTTTTTAAATCATCTGAAATATTTTTAAAGCTTTTCAAATATTTTTATATCTTTCTGAAATCTTTGTGAAGTCTTTGGGAGAGGTTTGAAATCTTTGAAATATTTTAAAATATATGAAATATTTGTGAAACCCTTTGAAATCATTGTGAAATATTTTTAAATCTTTGTTAAATCTTTTGAAATCATTGTGAATTCTTTGAAATCTTTGTGAAATCTTTCTGAAATCTTTTGAAACCTTTTGAAATCGTTTGAAATATGTTGAAATCATACACGTCTTTGTGAAATCTTTTGAATCCTTGTGAAATCTTAAAAATCCTTGAAATCTTTAACATCCTTAATATCTTTATGAAATCCCTGAAATCCTTAGGAAATCTTTTGAAAGAATGGGAATCTTTATGAAATGTTTAAAACTTTATGAAATCTTTTTAAATCTTTTTAAATTTGTTGAAATATTTGAAATCTTTCTGAAATCTTTGTGAAGACCTTTGAAATCGTTTCAAATAAATATATCGAAATCTAGAAATCAGATGTACACTCAAAAGTGGAGTTGTCAAACCCTCGAAAATTCTAATCCTGAAACTGTATTAATATCAACATTTTTAACTATTAATTTTTATAATTTTTAAGTTGATCACAAAAAATGTATACTTCAAGATTCTTTACCACACCTTAAATATGAAAATACTATGAGAAATACTAAAAGACTAAAAGATTTAAATTACTCTTTGGATTTCAATCAAATAAATGATTTATAAGCAAAGAATAATTCTTTAAAAAATAATAACTCTTTTAAAGATTACAATTAATTTTCAGAAATTTCTCGAAATTGCCAAATCATACAGGATTTTTCAAACAAATTTAAAAGATTGTAAAGAGTACAAAATTTTCTCAATATATCTCACTGTATTTCCAGGGATTGCAAATCATTTTTTTGGACTTTGACTGATTTCAAAGCTTTGGGCAGATTTTTAAAGAATTATTAGTGGATTTCAAAAAGTTACAGAGTTCAGCCAATAAATTTCGAAAGATTGCAATTCAGTTTTCGTGATTTTCAAAATATATCACATGATTTCAAATAATTTTAAGACATTTTTGATAGTTTTCGAGGAATTATAAACATTTTAAAGACTTAGACAGATTTCAGGGTTTATAAGAGATTTCATAAAATAGTAAGAGATTACTTGGGATTTCGAAAGATCATTGTGATTTAAAAAAAATAAATTTAAATGGACTTTTAAATATTTCTGGTGTTTCAAGTGATTTCAAATGATCTCAGGGAAATTCAGCGGATTTCTAAAATAAAAATATTCTGTTTATATTTTAGTTTGAGAAAAATGTAAGTAGATAAACAAATAAAAATCCTATTGAATTAACAATTACATATTTAAAATGAATGTCCAGTCTTGAAACTACGAATAGAGAAGCATATTTTTTCAAATGTTACATAAAAATAATTAAATATAAAACCACTTTTCTTGTCATAAAAATAATTCGCAAAAAAAAAGGTTTCCATTGTAATATCTAATCAAGAATTAAGCAGAAACCTATCTTTATCGATTACGAAAGCGCAATTATTTCATATATAAAATCCTGATAAAGATTTCTCAAGAATGTATTGTATCAAGAGAATTTTTCAAATTCCATCCTCGTCCCGTGAAGGTTATCTCAGAAAAATCTTTTATGAATTGAATCATCGCATATATATCTCAATAACGATCAGCGAAACAGCTTTAAAAAAAAACTCAGAAAAAAAGGACTCATAGTGAATAATATGTTGTAGTTCAAATTGGATAGGTGTACAATTATAATAATTTGATGATTCAAGTTCCGATTTCGAAGCGTGGATGAAAGAAAATTACATTGGAATTTTTTAATAACAATGAACAGAGTCTCACCTTTATATGAGTGATCAAGTAGTTCATCAAAATGCCTTTTTTCTTCGTTATTGTTTCTTCTTGCTCGAGGCCATGGTTCATGCCCATCACTAACGTATTTATTAAGCCACCTTCCCAGATTTTCCAAAGATAGTGGGGCAGATAACACAGCACTGCCTGCAAAGAAAATATTTAGAATGTAGGAAAATACTTGAGAATTTAGGATCTCAGGATTGTAAAAAAATCCAGGGAAAAATATTTTGCCTGAAACATAAAACCTATAGTTGCCAGTTAAAAATGATTAACTTGAACTTTTATAAATTCCAGTTATTAAAAAAAAGTTTCTACTCAGCGATCAATTTTAGGTAAAAAAAAGGGATTTCTGGTTCAAAAAAAAAGAGAATTAAAAGGGGATTTCAATTGTTATTAAAAACTGCTTATATCATATGGGTATATTGTGAACAATGAACCAGAGTGTCCTCTAACTGATAATAGTAGCACCTTTTCTTTAGCAAGTTCTGTAGTTTTGATTCCTTATTCTCATAATTTGTTTAGTGTATTATTTTCAGTAAAGAACTCTGAATTATTCAACGTATTCTTCTTAGTAAGCTAAAAACAAATAATTTGAAAAACACCAAAATCACTATTTGAAAAATCTACTTTTTCTGTTTTTGTTTCATTTGAGGTTTCAATTTCTTTCTAATGTAATTTTATCATTTAGTAGCTCTTTGATGTTCAAAACCTTTTTTTTTAATGTCAGCTAAACAAAATTATAGTGTAAAAAAGAAAATTAAAAAAATTCTTATTCACGAAAATAACAAGATTATGAAGATAAAATTTTTTTCAAACACGCAATTTGCTAACATGTAAAATCAAGCCATATAACAATCAATTCCAAATAATTCTGCTTTATTAGAGGGTCCTACGCTACATTTTTTTATATTATTTTTAATTTCCAAAATTTTGTTTTTACAACCACAACTAACTAATTTTATCCTGATTCACCGTTTGACGTATTTCTACGTATTTTACTACATATTTTAAAAGTATTAATAATAGAACCCAATAAGAAGATCCAACTATTTTTAAATTCAAAATGTAATTACTTTATTTAAAATTCAACAATTTTGATAAAACATCATCCTCTTTTATTTATATTCAACTTTTCTCTGGAAAATTCGTCTTTTTGGCTTGAAAACATTAAAAATTTGGTTAATTTTTTTTTCTTTTTCGACTGAAAACTTTTTCTTGGTTGTAGATTCATCTCTTTGGTTGAAAATCTAACGATTTTGTTGAGAATACGTTTTTTAGTTGAAAATTAACTTTTTTGTTGAAAATTGACATTTTCGGATTAGAAATTAAATTATTTTGTAGAAAATTCTTCTGTTCGGCTGGAAAATTTAATAATTCGGTAGAAAATTGGACAATTTTATTCACGAGTCGTTCTTCTCGTGTGAAAATTCAACTCTTTTGTAGAAAATTCCTGAAAAGTGAACTTTTTTGGTAGATAATTCAAATATTTTGTTGAAAATGCAATTGTTTGATTGACGATTAATCTGTTTTGGTTAAGGATACAACTATTTTATTGAAAATGTATGTTTTTTAGATGAATTCAACTGTTTTAAATTAAAAATTAAAATCCTTTTTAGTAGAAATATCAACTATAACATTTTTTGTTGGTTGACAATTCCACCACTTCATTAAAAATTTATTTTTTTGGTTGGAGATTCATCATTTTAGTTGAAAATTCATCTCTTTGGTGGAAAATGTACCTATTTGGTTGAAAATACGAATTTTTTATTGAAAATTCCACTATTTTGCTGAAAATTAACTTTTTGTTGAAAATTCATATTTTCGGGTTTAAAATTGAAGTGCTTTATAGAAAAATCGGTTTTTGGCTTAAAAATTCAACAATTTGGTTGAAATTGTGTTCCTTTCTTTACTGAAAAATTTGTCTTTTTTTTTAAATTCATCTCTGGTTGAAAATTAAACTCTTCTGTTCAAAATTTCTCCTTTTTTTTGTTCAAAATCAGTTTTTTGTTGAAAATTCAAATTTTGGGTTGAAAACTAAACTGCTTTATAGAAAATTCGTCTGTTTGGCTTAAAAGTTAAACAATTTGGTTGAAAGTTTAACAGTTAAGTTGAAAATTCATATATTTGTTGAATTTTTTTTTAAATCAACTTTTTAAAAAACAAAAATAAAATATTTGCTTGAAACTAAACCTTTTTTTAAATTCATATTTTATCTACATTCGTTTTTTCGGGTTGAAAATTCACCTGTTTTTTTTCGAAAAAACGTCTTCTCGGTTGAATTCAACTGTTTTTGAATTAAAATTAAAATCTTTTTTGCTATAAAATTCAACTATTTGGTAGAATTCAACTATTGGGTAGAAAATTCGAATATTTGATGCAAAAATTAACTTTATGGTTGAAAATGAACTTTTTTGTTGAAAGTTTACATTTTCGGGTTGAAAACTAAACTGTTTTGCAGAAAATTTGTCTGCTTCGCTTCAAAATTTAATAATTTGGTTAAAAATTCAAATATTTGGTTAAAAGTAAACCTTGTTGTTAAAAATTCAGATTTTCAATTTGAAAATTTGACTGCTCTCTAGAAATTTTACAGAGGTCATACGCTTCACAGGCAAAAGTCCTCTAAAGACAGGGGAAATGAGGACATTTTTCAGGACAATAGGGGTATAAATTATTTTAAATAAAATTAATGTAGTTATTGATATTAAATTAAAATTTAAACGCTTTGAATTTCTCATATTTCAGGTAAAAATATTACACTTTCAACAAAATAGATGAATTCTTAACCAAGTGGTTGAATTTTCAACCAAACAAGATTTCAGTATCAAATCATAAATTAATTTTAAAAATTAAAAAAAAAAAAGAAAAAATAGGTTTTAAAGCCAATATTCAAATCTTTATAATGTTATTTATAAACTATATAAACATATTAAACTTTAAAAATTTATGCATTATTTATATTAAAATATAATTGAAGTTTGTGCTATAAAATTAAAATCTTTTTCTCCTCAAAATCTACAAAATTAACAAATAAATCGTTCAGAAAATAGTTATTAAGTTAGTACCATCAAAAAGAATATCTTTCAAAGCGTCTTGTTCTCTAATGTTTTGAATTTTTGATTCATAAACAATGAATTGAAACCTTGTAAAAAAGGATGGGGGGGCAAATTGAGTCTAAATTCTCGATCTTAGATGTTTCAATGGATTTTTCAAATTTAAGCCGAAAAAAGGGGGATGAGCCAAAAAAGAGGAGAATTTGATCCCTCTAATAGTACACTGGAAATCCCATTTAAGTGCGGTTTCGGGTCTGGTCCGAAATGGCCTTCACTTAAATTGAACATAACACTTGCTCGTTTCTAACGTAAACAGTCACAGCCGCATGTACGATTTCTTTTGGATTTGGACGCATGACGCAACCTGATGCAACTAAGGCGCTGAAAGTGCGTCCCTCCTGCTGTTTGTCACGTTTGACTGAGCAGATCCTCCCTTTCGGCTCCGCGGCTCCTCTCACCCAGAAACCGCCGAGGCATCAATTCTCCGAACGACTTAAGGCCATGTGACGAGTGGGTCACGTGACCGGATTCCTACCTTACCGACACTTTTTTTATTTGTTAACTTATTTTCACACGAATAGCCACATCGAGTTGAAAATTTGGGATAATAAATAAGAAGCACTAAGAAAGGTGGGTCTGGTCCTAAATTGTAATAATCATGAAAAAAGCAAAAAAAAATTATTTACAAAAAAGCTTTTTTCATAATTATAAAAATTCAGGACGAGACCCACCTTTCTTAGCGCTTTTTATTTAGTATCCAAAATTTTCAACTCAATGTGGCACTTCGTGTGAAAATAAGTTAAGAAATAAAAAAAGTGCCGGTAACGTAGGAATCTGGTCACTTGACCCAGTCATCACATGGCCTTAAATGAGAGATACTTAAATGGGATTCGCAGTGTAGTATTCTCGGTCTTATCAACTGCAAAATTAAAATTAGATGCTCTCAAATTATCTTGAAAATGATTCCTACAGATTGCGAGTTCAAAGAGAATTTACTAAACCGCCGACTTGAATCAAAGTTCACAGAACTGATAATAAAGCACTAATGTAAATTGAATTCAGCAAGAAAGAGTGCAGCCTATGTTGACTGACCTCTGGTTAAGAAGTAAATCATATTACGTTAATTAATTAATTAATAAAAAGGCGCAGACCTCACACGAGACAGCGTAACAGATAGTCCGATATATGATATACGTCTAGGTTATATATAGATATAAAAAAGAGAGATATGAATGTATATGATATGAAGAGATATAAAAACTTGTTCTGATGGGTCTCCAGATGAAGTTCTACTGACGAAGCGTAATAATACACGCCGAGGCGTCGCGTCGCACGTGCACAAAAAATTATTATGATAAAGATTACTTGGCGTTCCTACCTGGAAGAATAGGGCGAAGCATACCCACTGATAGTATGTGTAATATTTCTTCGCGTTCTCATTTCCATAGTCGTTGGCTACTCCTGGATGTGCGACGTCGATTCCTTCCTAAAAAAAGAAGGAAAGGATTTAAATTCATTTCAGTTATCGGTCAGTTTGCGTATTTTTGTGTGATCTATGACACATGATGACTTACCCAGTGGGCACGACATTTAAGGGGGTATTTCTATTTGACCGGTCCAAAAAATCGATTTTTATTTTTTATTTTTTGATAGTATATAGTGTGTGGAATTTGTACGCAAAGGGGTTTGTTTGGTTCGGACTTTTTAACGAAGCTGCAGCAGGGTCAACTGCGCAGAGCGGAGAGTACTCAGCCGCACGCTGTGGAGGGCCGCCTCGGCTGTCAGGCAGGCAGGTCATAAATGTGTATAATAGAGTCATTGTTCGTCTCAAATAGGTTTTCCTTCCCCAATACGATGTCCCGAAAGCATTTATAGATTTGTATCCAAGGTCTAGTCAAAACTTTCAGTGTTAGGTCTGAATTTCCAGTGTCACGCTACATGTTGAGCAATTCGTTTTTCTCAACACACGATTTTTTTAAATGGCTGACATGGTTCCGTCAAAACCACTGGACCGAATAAGCTCAAATTTGGAGGATATATTTATCAGATGTTTGGCTATAGCCCGAACTAGAATAAATAAAATATAATGATTTTTGAATTTTTAGCAAGTCAAAAACTACCCCCAAAAAAGTCAAAATTTGCAAACAAAATTTCAAATGGACGCCATTTTGTCAATTTTCAATATTTTCGATTTGTTCTAATCCCGGCTATAGCCGTACTCGTATATTTTAAGAATCTCTTCGATTTTTTTGTTTCGGATGACCTGGAGCAGCTGAATCATGTCAGCCAAGTGAGGGTGTCGTTTACGGGACATATTATTTGAAATGCTACAGCGCCCCCTATTATTTTTTTTTAAATTGGTAACCATGTATTTTTTTAGTTTAAGATCTGCTTGAAAATATGAAAAAACTTCCATTCAAAAATATTAACAATTGTATTTTTTATGAATTTTTGAAGAACGCCTGAAAAAAGCTCGGTCAAATAGAAATACCCCCTTAAGAACGTACAAGTCCAAATACGTTATTTGAACGTTTCAAAAACTGTCAGAAGTCAGACCAAATAATATTCTGAAAACGTTTCATATTTAAAATTCGTCCTTAAAACGTCTCTGGATTATTGTATGTTTAAGGCCATGTGACGAGTGGATCACGTGACCAGATTCCTACCTTACCGGCACTTTTTTTATTTCCTAACTTATTTTCACACGAAGCGCCACATCGAGTTGAAAATTTGGAATACTAAATAAGAAGCACTAAGAAAGGTGGGTCTCGACCTGAATTTTTATAATTATGAAAAAAGTTTTTTTTGTAAATAATTTTTTTTGCTTTTTTCATGATTATTAAAATTTAGGACCAGACCCGCCTTTCTTAGTGCTTCTTATTTATTATCCCAAATTTTCAACTCGATGTGGCTATTCGTGTGAAAATAAGTTTGGAAATCAAAAAAGTGCCGGTAAGGTAGGACCCCAGCCACGTGACCCACTCGTCACATGGCCTTAAGGAACGATATTTTGACTGACTTAGAACGTTTTTGAGCCGTTCTAATGATTTTCTTTAACGTTTATGCCCACTGGGCAGTAAAGCTCTTCGCCTGGGGTGATTGCTAGAGGGATCCCTTTCCTCCTTTTTCTCGTTTTTTTGCTTAAGTGAGAACTCAAGTAATAGAACCCAATAAGAAAATCCAGCTATTTCTGGTTAAAAGTTGATTTTTTTATTTGAAAAGTCTACTATTATATTTTGGCTTGGAATTAATCTCGTTTAGTTAAAAATTCTACTATTTGGCTGAAAATTAAATTTTTTGGTTGAAAATGCAACTATTTTGATTAAAAATCATCTTTTTTGGTCAAGAATTCAACTACTTGGTTGCAAGTTAAACTTATTGGTTGAAAAATAATTTTTTTTTTTTTATTGAAGATTTATCTCACTGGTTGAAAATATTTACTTTTATTTTATTCGTTTCAATTTTGGTTGGAAATTAATTTTTGAAACTGAAAATTTAACTATTCCATTTTTTGTTGAAAATTTAGTTTTTCAACTCAAAATGTAACTATTTCATTTTTTATTGAAAATTGATATTTTTAATTGAAAATTTATCTTTTGCTAGTTGAGAATTCAACTATTAGATTAAAAATTCGTTGTTTTTTTTTGTAGAAAATTAAGCTTCTTGGTTAAAAATTCAACTTTTTTGGTTAAAAATTCTACTTTTTGGTTGAAAATTAATCTCTTTTGGTTGAAAATTCAATTATTTAGGTAAAAATTTAATTTCTCTGGACAAAAATTTAACTATTTTTTTTAATTCGTTTCATTTTAGGTTGAAAATTATTTTTTCAACTGAGAATTTAATCATTCTATTTTTGGTTGAAAATTTATCTTATTTAGTTAAAAAATCAACTTTTGAAAATTCATGTATTTTATTGAAAATTTATATTTTTAATTGAAAATTGATCTTTTCTTGTTGAGAATTCAACTATTTGTTTGAAAATTCATGTATTTTGTTGAAAATTCGTCTTTTTTGATAGAAAATTAATCTTCTTGGTTAAAAATTTTTCCTTTATGGATAAAACTGCTACTGTTTTGTTGAAAATGTATCTGTTTTGGTTGATATTTCAACTATTTAGTTGAAATTTAAATTATTTGGTAAAAAACTAACTTATTTAGTTGAAAATTCATATTTTTGTTTGAAAATTGAAATATTTTGGTAGAAAATTCAACGTCTTAGTTTAAAATTCAACAACCTATTAAAAAATTTAACCATTTTGTAGAAAAATAACTGTTTAAAAAAAAGTATTTCAGTTTTGGTTGTAAGCTGATCTTTTGTAGTTAAAAATCCAACTATTTGGTTCAAAATTCATGTTTTTTGTTAAAAAATCATGTGTTTTATTGCAAATTTATCTTATTTAGTAAAACATTCATATTCTTGGTCGGAAATTCATCTTTATGGTTCAAAATTTAAAGATTTGTTTCCAAATTCATATTTTTTGGTTGAAAATTAAAATGCTTGGTTAAAAGTTGAACTATTTTCTTAAAAATTCATTAATTTCACCTCGGGGGTCGAAAATTTATCTATTTTGTTAAAAAGTCTCTTTTTTTTTGTGAATAATAAATTTTTTATCTAAAAATGTAACTATTTCACTTTTGTGTGAAAATTTATCCTTTGAAAGTTGAAAATTCATTTTTTTTTTTTTTTGGTTGTGGATTCAACTATTTTGTTAAAAATTCTTGTTTTCGGGTTGGATTAAGCTACAAATTTTTGAAACGAAATCTTCTTAAATTCCTTGGAATCTTTAAAAAAACTTTAACAATTTTTAATCCTTTGAAATTTTTGTATATCCTTGATATCTCTTGAAATAGTTGAAATCCGTCGAAATCCTTTGAAATAGAATGTAATTTATTCCCTAAAGTTGCCTAAGAAACAATTTTAAATCAAATTTAAAAAAAAATTATTTTAAAACACAAGAAAAAACGATTTTTTGGTTTTATTCTGGTCTCAAACAAAAGTTCTGGTTTCTTCATTTAAGAGAAAGTATAAGAGTTTTAAAACGTGAAAAATGTATTAAAATGTTTCTTAGACCACTTCAAAATAGTCAAAAAATGCAAACTTAGCATAATTAAAATTTGTAAAGGTTCTGTACAAATCAATTTCTTTGAGAAAATTAAAATTTTGCTTGAATGTTGAATTTTTTATACTAAAATAGGTTAATTTTAAATTGTAAAAATACTGATCGTTTAAATTAGGAATGCTATACTCGCCGTAAAACCTTCAAATCCCTCATGTTATTAGACTTATCAACGCAAAAAAACTTTTGTATGCAGGTAGGGGCTGACTAGATAAAAACGAGACAAAATCGATTTTACGCGCAACTTATTTTCCCTTCAGGGCTATTAAAGGTAGTTGCGGTGCCAAAAATAAGTTTAACACTTACGAAAAATAGTTATTTTAACAACAATTTTTGTAATTGAATTTTTTCAATTTTTTCATTACATTTCCTACAACTCTACTGTTTCCAATTTTCAAAATAAATAAATAATCTTCAAATATAGTTATTTGCTTAAAAAAAAGCTGTCTTAAAAAAAAACTTTGAATAATTTAAGTTGAAGAAAAATTATCTTTCAAAATTGGAAACAGTAGAGTTGTAGAGAATGTTTTTCCCGCAAAAAATAACACATCATTGATCAAAATTCATCAATTTTTCAAAAATTGGTAAGTAGCGACAGCAAGAACAAATTCAATCACAAAAAGTGTTGTTAAAATAATTATTTTTCATAAGTTTTAAACTCTTATCATTAAAAATAATGTTTTCTATTTTCAATGGCAACGTCGTTCGCATTTAAGTGGAAAAATGAGAAAAAGGAGACTTGAAATATTTTATGAAATTATTTTTTATCTCTAAAGTGAGTCCGAGACCTGCTCAAGCCTTTCGAATCCGAATAATTGTTATAGAATTCTGCACATGGCAAATGATTTGAAAACAGATGTAATACCATCTCTTTGTTTTAAGTCAAGGTTTACTTGGGCCGCCTCACTTCAGAAGAATGTGAAACCTGTTTAATAAATACTGATTTCTATTTGCCAATAAATAGCTAATCTCTTTTCAAAGATTTTATTTTTTCCAGAAATTAATAACTCCTTTATCAGATATCTAAATAGTTTTGCGAATTGCGTGATTAACTCTACCGTAAATAATTTTACATGTAAAAGTATTGGGCTCTGCCACTGTACAGCCAGCGGAAATCCATAGGAACAGGAAACAAAGGGTATGGAACTGCGAATAAAAGGAAGGAAATGCCTCTCCCCTTTTGCAAAACAAAAAGCCTTTTTTGCAAGGAATAAAATATAATATTTCTCTAAGGTGACCAGACGTCCCGGTTTTTGGGTGTTTTGAGAAGCGTCCCGGTTTGTAGTAAAATGTCCCGGTTTTTGCGAAAAATAACAAGTTTCCTTTATTTACGATATACCCTGGTGGAAAATTTTGTACAAAAAAGTACAGAAAACCGAAACTATTTTTACAGGAATCTATGAATAAATACAATAAATTACAACCAAAATTACCGGAAAGTACAACTTTTTTCTATTACCAGGGTGGCGACTTGACCGGGAAACCGGGAAAGACCGGGAAATGACCTGGAATTTTATTGACCGGGAAAAACCCGGGAAATGACCGGGAATTTACTTCTGATCATAGCAAAATTCAAGAAATATAATTTCACTTGGAACAGGGAATGTTTTACACGGAATAGGAATTTTTTAAAGGAATTATAATTCGGATTGAGAAAAAAGGAATTTTTAAAAATCCCTCTTTCAAGTCAGAATTCGTCACAATTTGAAAGTTCCCTCTTCTAAATTTTAGGTAATAAAAGTACTTCAAGCAGTTTTCAGAGTAGAAGTAGAATTTCAAAGAAGAAATATTTCTGAATTATAATAGAATTTTTTTTTTTTACATTGTTCGTTGCGAATTCATCGTTTTTTAGTTAGAAATTTAACTACTGGGTTAAAAGTTAAACTTTTGTTAAAAATTGATTTATCTTTTTTTGATGAAAATTCAACTATTTGGTTGAAAATTGATATTTTTCATTTAATAATTAAACTATTTGTTTGAAAATGTATGTACTTTGTGGAAAATCCATCTATTTTTGTAGATAATTAAACTTTATGGTTGACAATTCATCTTTTTGGCATAAAATTATACTATTCCAGTTAAAGATTCATCATTTCAGTTGAAAATTCATCATTTTATTTGAAAATTCACCAGTTTGGTTGAAAATTAATTTCTTTAAACGAAAATTTAACTGTTCCATTCTGAGTTGAAAATTAAAATTTTCAAGTTCGGAATTCCACAATTTGGATAAAAATTTGTCTTTTTAATTGAAAATTTAACTATTCCGATGAAAATTCATGTATTTTGTTAAAAAATCGATTTTTTTGTTGGTAAAAAATTATCTTATTTTTCTTTGAAAGTTAATCTTCTTGTTTAAAAATTCTTCTTTTCGGTTAAAAATTCAAGTATTCCAGTCAAGTATTTATTATTTTAGTTGAAAATTCATCTTTTAGGGTTGAAATAAAATTATTTGGTTGAAAGTTAAGCTCTTTTGTTAAAAATTAATTTTTTTTTTAGTTAAAAATCCATCGTTTTAATTAAAAATTCATTTCTTTGGTTGAAAAATGAGCTGTTTGATTGAAAATTTGTTTTTTCTTTGGATGTTTTTTGGTTGAAAATTATTTTTTTTTTCAACTGAAAATGTAACTATTAATCCAGTTGAATATTTCATAATTTTAGTTCAAAATTCATGTCTTTGGTTGAACATTCATTTTTGACTAAAAATCTGATTATTCAATTTTTGGTTGAAAAATTATCTTTGTTAGTTGAAAAGTCGTCTTTTTTGGTAGAAATTAATCTTCTTGGTTGAAAATTAATCTTTTTGGTCAAAAATTCAATTATTCTAGTAGTTAATGATTCATCATTTCAGTTAAAAATTCATCTTTCTGGTTTGAAATTCAACTATTTCATTTAAATATTTACAATTTTATTTGAAAATTCATCACTTTGTTTGAAAATGTAACTATTATTTTGAAATTTAGTTTTTGTTGTTGTTAAAAGTTAGTTTTTTTTTGTTGAAACTAATTTTTTAACTGAAAATTTAACTTATTCCAATTGAAAATTCCATAGCTGTTGTTGAAAATTCATCTGTTTGGTTAAACATTAATTTTTTTAACTTGAAATTTAATTATTAAAGTTTTGGTTGACAATTTATCTTTTTTTAGTAAAAATTAATTTTTTGGTTTGAAAATTGAACTATTTCAGTTAAAGATTCATTGTTTTAGTTGAAAACTCTTATGTTTGGTTTACAAATAATTTTTTAAACTAAAAATGTTACTATTCCATTTTCGATTGAAAATTATTATTTTTGCAGTTCAAAATTTAACTATTTGGTTGAAAATTTGTCTTCTTTTATTAAAACTTCAAACCTTTCTTTAAAAGTTGATGTATTTGGTTGAAAAATTGTATTTTTGGGTATAAAATTAAACTTTTTATTTAAAATGTAATCTTCTTTAAAAATTCGTCTTTTTGGTTGAAAATTCGAGTGTTCCAGTTAAATATTCATCATTTTAGTTGAAAATTTATCTTTTTGGTTTAAAATTTAACTATTCCAGATAAAGATTCATAATTTGATTTGAAAATTCATCACTTTGGTTGAAAATTGAACTATTTTATTGAAAATCCGTTTTTTTTTGTTAAAAATAATTTTTTCAACTGAAAGTTTAACTATTCCATTTTTTTGTAAAAAATTGATATTTTTTAGTGGAAAATTTAAGTATTTTTTTCAAAATTCATTTATTTTGCAACGTTTTGCTCTGTTGTGTTAAAAGATGTTTAGAACGAACGTCATGAATTAAAATAAATGTTTGTGTTTTGCGGCAAATATAAATATGTTACTTTGAGTTGACCGGGAAAAATGAAAAACTTGACCGGGGAAAACCGGGAAATAACCGGGAATTTGAAATCGAATTTACATGTTTCGGATCCAAAAAGTTGTTCTTTTCCCACCTTGGATGACAAATATTTAGAATATTGTAATAAGATAATTTTTAATTAAGATGCGATCATGTATACATGATCGCTATTACAAAAAAAGCTTCTATGTTTAAACTTGAAAGGAATTGTAGAATATTAAAAGACAATGAGGAATAATCATTATTACACAACAAAAAACCTTACATTTGAAGTTTTTTTCAAATATACAATAGCCATCGATTGGACACCATATATGTCATTTAAAATTATGTAATTGCAATATTCTCAATATTTGTCATCCTAGGTCGAAAAAGAATAACTTTTTGACTGACGATAGAAATAGAACAATTGAGAAAGAATTGATCACGGTCATTGAAATTAAAAGGTTATAACTCATAAAGATAAAAAAAATTTCACTCGAAGTTATAAAACCTGAACATTTGAATTTTAAACTTCTACAATTTAAAGCTTAAAAAATTTTCAACTGAAAATGTTTCAATTAAAAGCCTTTAAACTGTAAAATTTTAACTTTTATACTTTCAATTTATAAAATTTCAAAATTATATCTTTTTAAGCCATTTTAAGCTAGAAACATTACTTTATACATTCAAATTTTTTTTTTATAGTCTTTTCAAACAATATCTTAAAAATTTGTTTTGAAAAAATAATTTAAAAAATATCCAGGAAACTAATAATGATATTATTATCTTGGAACTCGAATTTTTCCTACAATTTTTTTAAAATCCTGCAAAAGTAAAAAAAAAACTACACTGAAATCATCCAGATTCTTTTTTGACAATTTTGGAAATCTTATTAGATATTCCTTTTATATTAATTTCAGAAATGAAAAAAAAATTATTGTTAGTTTTTCTAGGAATTTTGATACACATTTTTTATTCATTTACAATCTTTTAAATTGCTTAAAAAGCTTATAAATTTTGTGTTGAAAACCTTCAAAAATCTACATTGTGTATTAAATGATTTGAAATCTTTACACTTCAAATTATTTTGGAATCTTTTCAAAACTTCTAAGTATATTTTAAATTTGCTCGATTATTTTTCAAATTAATAATTGTTCAATTGTCATTTATTAATAAAAAAAGTTTGATTTAAATCTTTTTAAGTTTTCTCTTAAAATTAAGTTTTCAAAATAAAAAACTCATTTTAAATTTTCCCAGCGAACTTATGATTTTATTTTCTTAAAACCTTTAAAGATATTAGTAATAAATTTAGTTTTTTATTTATCAAAATATTTTCCAGTTTTAAATCAAGTTTTGATTTCCTCAAAACTTGTAAATATCTCTTAAATTGACTCAATTTTTTTCTAAATTGATAATTGTTCAATTGTTGATTATGCATCCCAATTCAGTAATTTCACTTAAATTTATTGAAAATTTGTTAAATAGTACAATTAAAATTGTAACGTGCAAAGTTTCAATTTAACATTCTGAAATATTAACGATTCAAGGCTTTCTATTTCAAATAGTTCAGTTTAAAATTGTTTAGTTTTTAATATTTTATTTATAATTGCGCATTTTAAATAAAAAAAGTAAGATATTACTAAATATTCCAAAAAATGGCATCCTTAATTTAAAAATTTCAAATTAAATGGTTAAAATGTAATATTTTACATTCAAACAATATTTGAATAGGAGTTGGAGTTGAATAAGAGCGTTTAATTATAAATCTATTTATTTGAAATTATTTTAAAATTAAGAATAGTTTCTGAAGTTTCAATCGAACATTTACATTTGTTTAACTACTGAGGCTTTCAAATTGAAAAATTTCTATTTTCAACGTTAAAATCTGTAACTTGCTTATTTTTGAACAGATTCAGAATCATCCTGTAAAATCAATTATTGTTCAATTTTCAATAATGGAACCACAGTTCAATGTAACTTATTATAATAGCAAAAATTCTTGGTAAAAGTATTCAAGTCGAAACGTTGATGCGGATTCTAGATGTATCGTTTGTAAAAATTTATATTTATTTGTAATTTTCTACAATAATTTACTGTAATTTCTGTAATACCTTGTAGTTTTTTACAACAAAGTAAAAAAAAATATTAATAAAAAGTTATACAAATTTTTGAATTCTAGAAACTTATACTGTATTGTGAATTTTTTACTTTTCTACAAGAAAATACAAGACAAAAATTAGCTATTTGTATTTAACTGCATGTTATTGTTATATTTTGTACATTTTTTTACGAAAAAGTACCAATTTTAATAAAAAATGACAGTTGTAGAAATATTGTACTTTCTTTTCAAATTTTTTTCCACCAAGGAGCAACCACTGTTAAATCAATTTTTCATGAATTCATCAATTCTTTGATAAAAGATTTTGAAATAAATTTTTTTCCCTGTTGACAATTTTTTCGGAATCTTTTTTCATTTTGCGATTTATTGGGGGGGGGGGGGATATGTGCCCCGGCTTGGTGAAGCAGAAATCTGGTCACCCTATATTTCTCTGATATTATAATGCAGTGAATATCTCTTGTAATTCGAATAAACATTTCATAGATTTGTTTGCTATTACCGGGTATGATAATTAAAACTCGAAGTGTTCTATAGTTTTTCTAGAACAATGCCTGTACAACCCGAGAAGCTGGTTCTTAGAATGGATATAAAATTATAGATAGGTGCCTTTTAAAGATCGATAATAAATTCTAAAGTGACATTTTATATAACTGATATTTAATAACACTTCATTTACAGTTTACTTTAATCAGGGAAATGTCAGGCCATTTCTATAAGATGCACTTTAAGGTGCTTCAACCGAGTCGATGTTTACAATTGACAAGTGTACGGCTACAAGGATGAATTGTTTGATATAATATTTTAACCATATAATCTAATTCTAAAGGGTCATACACGAGTCCGGCTTGAGCCCTTTTTCGAAAAATGGTCTTGTTTTTTTTTTTATGAATTGAACCTCTCCGGATCAAAAAGGGATACGCGTGGATTCAGTCTGAGAAGTATTGCCCAGAAAGTCAATATTTAAAATCGTTGGAATTCAATTTGAGGGAATGATACTTGTAGAGAATTTCAAGGCGCATATTTTTTTCGTTTCGCAAATATTTGGAGGTTTTACAGTTTTTGAAGTAATTGATAAATAGATTTGTCGAAAACAAAAAATTTCAATCTTTTTGCACTTCAACTCGGGCTAACTTAGTCAATTTCCAGAATTTATCAATTTTATTAATACTAAATTACATTTTTAAGTCTGCTGAAACTATTTCAGGCGGAAAAACGTAAATATTTTAATAAACAAAAAAGTTATTGATTTTTTTGTGAGACCTTGCCAAAAAAATGAATTTCAACCTTCAAGTGCTTCGTTTATCGAGCAAATTTTAAACAACGGAAAACTTCCAGTGGGAAAGTTTTTGATTAAAATCTGAAGAAGTTTTCTGGAAAGTTTTATCTCGATTGGATTAATGGTTGAAAAATTATAAATGTTTTAAATTGCAAGCGGAAATATAGTTATTATTATTCAAGTCTCATAGGGCAGCGTCAAGATTGCCGCTTGCAATTTAAAACATTCATGATTTTTTAACCATTGATCCGATTGAGCTAAAACTTTCCAGAAAACTTATTCAGATCTTAATCAACACTTTTTCACTGGAAGTTTTCCGTTGCTTAAAATTCGCTCAAGAAACCAAGCGCTTGAAGGTTGGAATTCATGATTTTTGCAAAGTCCCACAAAAAAATTAATAACTTTTTTATTTATTAAAATATTTACGTTTTTCTGCCTTAACTAGTTTCAGCAGGCTGAAAACTGTAATTTAGTATTAATAAAATTGATCAATTCTGGAAATTGACTAAGTTAGCGCGAGTTGATGTGCAAAAAGATTGAAATTTTTTGTTTTCGACAAATCTAGTTTTTATCAATTACTTCAAAAACCGACAAATATTTACTAAAGGAAAAAAAATACGCGCCTTGAAATTCTCTACAAGCATCAGTACCTCAAATTAAAATTCCAACGATTTTAAAAATTGTCTTTCTAGACAATACTTATCAGGCTGAATCCACGCGTATCCCCTTTTGATCCGGAGAGGTTCAATTAATAATAAATAAAAACAACGAGACCATTTTTCGAAAAAACGACTCAAGCCGGGCTCGTGTATAACACTTCAGATTATGTGGTTGAAATTTTACATCAAATAATTCATCCTTGTAGCCATAAAGTTGTCAATTATAAACATGGACTAAAAATCAACTCGTTTGAAGCCCCTTAAATAACTGTCAAGGATAAGAAATTTGAAATTTTGAAATTTTTATTTTAAATTGTTTTATTCCGTTTCAGGCTTCGGACTCACCACATTATTTTTTTGTGTATGAAATTTTGAACAATGTACCCCCTTTGTTAGGGTACGCAAGTTTGACCCCCCTCCCCACAATATGGTCGAATTTTCAACAAAATAGTTGAATCCTCAACCGAAACAGATTAATTTTCAACTAAGCAGTTCAATTTTTAACTAAAAAGATAAATTTTCAAAGCAAAAGGACGACTTTTCAATTTTCAGTTAATAATAAAATAAAAATTCAACCAAAAGTTTAATTTTGAAAGGCAAAAACATGAGCTTTCAACAAAACGGTTGAATTTTCAACCAATCACTTACTTTTTCTACCAAAAAAGATGAATGCTCAATGAAACAGATAATTTTTTAACCAATAAGTGAAATTTTCAACCAAGAAAATTAATTTTCTGCCAGGAAAGACGAATTTTCAACCAAATAAATCAATTTTCAAACAAATTGTTGAACTTTCAACCGTGAAGATTAATTCTCTACAAAAAAGATGAATTAAGGAGAATTAATTTTCAATCAGAAAATTAATTTTTTACAAAACAGTTTAATTTTGTACCAAATAGTTGAATTTTATGCCAAGTTGTTAAATTTTCAAACCAAAAAAACAAATTTTGTATAAAAAAGTTAAATTCTCAGCCCAAGAATATGAATTTTCAATAAAAGGTTCATTTACAACCGATCAGTTAAACGTTTTACAAAATAGTTAAATTCTCAGTTTAAAAAAATAATTTTTAACAAAAAAAAACAAACGAATTTTCAACTAAAATTATGAATTTTAAGTTTTGATGTTAAGGTTCTTGACCAGGGTAATTATTTAATAATTTTTTATGTTAATTTTCTTTTTCTATTGGTTAAAAATCAATATTTTCAATATTGATTTAAAAATTGTGGAAAAAAAATGCTCTCTAGCTTCGCTGGGATACGAGCCCGGGGTAGAGCATCAGACCGGAAATCTGAAGGACCTGGGCTCGTATCCCAGCGGAGCTAGAGAGCATTTTTTTCCATAATTTTTAAATCAATATTCAAAATATTGATTTTCTACCAGTAGACAATGGAAATTAACATAAAAAATTATAAAATTATGAATCTTGAACCAAAAAAATAAATTTTAAGAAAGTAGCTGACCTTTTAACCAAGAAGTTGAATTTTCAACCTAGGTACTAGACCTAGAAAGATGAATTTTCAACCAAATATGTAATACTTGATATTTCAATAAAAAAAAAAATGTTATTAAGGCCATGTGACGAGTGGGTCACGAGACCGGATTCCTACCTTACCGACACTTTTTTTATTTCCTAACTTTTTTTTTACACGAATAGCCACATCGAGTTGAAAATTTTGGATAATAAATAAGAAGCACTAAGAAAGGTGGGTCTGGTCTAGTCCTAAATTTTAATAATCATGAAAAAAGCAAAAAAAAACTTTTTTCATAATTATAAAAATTCAGGACGAGACCCAACTTTCTTAGTGCTTCTTATTTAGTATCCCAAATTTTGAACTCGATGTGGCGCTTCGTGTGAAAATAAGTTAAGAAATAAAAAAAGTGCCGGTAAGGTAGGAATCTGGTCACGTGACCCACTCATCACATGGCCTTAAAAAAGAGTTGATTTTAATCAACAAAGGCGAATTTGTAAGAAAATACTTGAATCCTCAACTAAAACAGATTACTTTTTAACCAAAAATTTGGATTTTTATCCCAAAAATGTATTTTTTACCAAAAAGACGAATTTTCAACAAAATAACAATTTTTTTAAATCCAGATGATACAACATAGAAAAGTTGCCTTTTGGGGGATATGAAACACTCTACTCATTAAAAATGGTTTGTTTCTTAACATTAAAACCAAGCAAAACGCTCATAACGGTAAAAAATCAGTTTTTCTAATTTTCGCAGAACAAACTGTTTTGGCGAAAACATTTAAAGAAAAATAAAAAAAATAATCGAATATCGAGTTTCACGTGAAAATTTAGATCAAAAATTAGAAAAACTGAATTTTCCCTTTATGACCGTTGCGCTTTTCTGTTTTAAAATATTATTTTTTTGATTCCACAAATCAATGTTTTTTATAAACTATTTAAATAATTTGAAAAAATTATAATAAAATAAAATAAAGAAATTGAATGTAAATAAATTATCAATTATAAATAAATTAATTAATTATCAATTATCATCTCGATCTAAAAAAATTGCTCATTTCGACCCGCCATACTTAAAGTAATTGTATCAAAAATCAGATCCCTGAAAAATAGGTTTTCCATGATTTTAAGACTCAAAATAATATTACTGAATGGTCAGGAAAAATAAAAAATTGTTCAGGGAAAAATCAGGGAAAAGTCAGGGAATTTTGAAAATGAAGTTTTGCGGCCAGACTGTATTTATCAAACCTGTAATTCATTATCGTAAAATAAAAATAATTAGAAGAAAGACCCATCTATAATAAGGGTTTCTCAGAGGTCGACTAATTTTTTTGCCAAAGAGGAAGTTGTAACTTTTTTTATCCCGTTTTTTAGGACGTTGCTAAATAAAGACCTTAGTGAGTTTGCAGTTTCTTTTGAAATGAGTAGTTCTTCGAAAAGTGATCTTTATAAAAACTTTATGCCGGCACTTATGCCAGATGGTGAAGGAATTCATCTTTCCCCTTTTCTTCTATCCATTTCAGAAACTTGCGTTTGCATTGAGAAATTATTCAGACTATATTTTATTATTTATATTTTATCATTTATATTTATAGGCTCTGCTGAGTAATCTTTAACATTTAGAATGTATGCAAGATTTAAAATTTAAAATTCATTCTTTAATCATGATCCTCTTTATTCTTGGTACCATGTATGTTTTTTGTACGAACTCTGTAGCACCATACTTGATATGATTAAGTAGAAACCTAAGTCGCAAAGAGAGACTTTTAATCACGAAAGAAAAATCAATTTTAGTTAAAAAAAGGGGATTTTTTCCAAAAAAAAGGGGATGGAAAGGGGGTTTCATTTATTATTAAAAACTGTTGATAATAAATGGGTATCTTGTGAATATTGAACGAAAGTATTCTCTAACAGTAGCACCTTTTTTCAACAAGTTTTCTATTCATTTTTGTGTTTAAAATACATCAGCAAAAATTAAAAAAGATTGAAAAATAGATAGACAACAAAATTAAAAAATGCTCATGTTTAAATTTAAAAAAAAAAGTATTTTTATGAGTAGATAGATTTGGTTTCCTTAGTCTCATCAATTTTTTTCAATTTTATTTTTTTCAGTACAGAACCCTGAATTCTTAAAAAAATATTTCTAAGTAAGCAACAACGAAATAATTTGAAAAAAATGACTACTTAAAAAACCTACTTTTTCTGTTTTTGTTTCATTCATCTTTCTTGCTTTAAAATTTACTTTTTGTTGAAAATTCAACTGTCTTCTAACAAATTCATCTCTTTGGTTGAAAATGTTGAAAATTCATTTCTTCTGACTGAACGCTGAAAATTCATATTTCTTGGTTGAAAATTATTATTTTTTTTTTGAAGAATAAACTTTTCAGTTTGATAATTCAACTGTCTTCTAAAAAATTCGTTTCTTTTTCCTGAATATTTAACTATTTGGTTGAAAATGTAACTGTTGTCGGTTGAAGTTTAATCTTTTTTATTTGAAATTTC
Organism: Andricus curvator; assembly: GCA_932195095.1. Lineage (NCBI taxonomy): Eukaryota > Metazoa > Arthropoda > Insecta > Hymenoptera > Cynipidae > Andricus > Andricus curvator. The sequence continues at coordinate 194,123 of CAKNYM010053093.1, forward strand.
TACCAGTTGGTTGAAATTTCATATTTGTATTTATCTGTTATTTTTATTATAATTGATCTTTTTTGATTGAAAATTCATTTTTCCGTTAAACATTTTTCTGAATTGGCGAGAGGCTAAGTTTTTATTTTTTAAATTTTTATTGAGTTCGAAGGGAGGAAATATTGGCTTTTAATTTTTTCTGAATTAGAAGAAGCCATTTTTATTTTTAACATTTTTATTGAGTTGGAAGAAAGAATATTTCGGTTTACAATTTTTTTTTATCTGGAACGGGTTGAAAAATCTACTACATATTATATTTTTCAATTACAATTCATCTTTTTTCGGTTCAAAAATTCAACAATTTGGTTCTTATTTTTTGTTTTTCTTGACTGAAAAATCTTTTTGGCTTCAAAATTCAACAATTTGGTTGACATTTTTACCTTTTTGACTGAAAAATCTTTTTTGGTTGAAGATTCATTTCCTTGGTTTAAAATTGAACTATTTTCTTGAAAATTAAACTGTTTTGTAAAAAATTCGGTTCATTGACTTGAAAATTTAGGTAATTGGTTAAAAGTTGAGCTACTTTATTAAAAATTTCTTGTTTTGGTTGAAGATTATTATCACTTTAGTTGAAAATATTTATGCTATTTGTTGTAAATTTGTCTTTTTTAGTAGAAAATTAATCTTCTTGGTTAGAAATTAATCCATTGGTAGAGAATTCAACTATTTAGTTAAAAATTCATCTACTTTATTGAAAATTCAATATTTTTACATGAAATATTAGGAATTTGACACGTTTCGATTTGAACCTGACCTGAATTTGTTTGATTCAAACAAAATTTGTTTAAATTAAACAAGGATGTGTTTGAACTAAATAAGTTTTGTTTGAATCAAACAAATATTTGTTTATCTCAATCAAATATTTTTTTGACCTTATATAAAGGAAAGAATTTGATTCAAACAAATATTTTTGAGTGTAAATTTAATTTTGTTGATTCATCTTTAAATGATTTATTTAAATCCCTCGCAAAAGAACTTTCCATCATGCTAATCTGTCTATTTAAAACCAGTCTTTTTATTATAATCCGATTTGAATGTACATTGAACTATAAATCGTAAAACTGCTGCTTCTTTTTATTATTCATCAAAACCAGTCAGTGCCTGGAGACTAGAACGTATGACGCAACATTACCTGCAAAGAATATCGAAATTTACATGACCTATCGTGCAATCTATTCTTTAACATCTACATACGAAGATTGTTTAAGACATTTAGAGACTGTATGAAGTTCGGATCTTTACAGCTTTGTTAAATAAAATAATTAGCAAAATTACAAGAAAAAAAATTAAATAATAAAAAATAAGATCATTTTTTTTTAAATAAGTAACAAGTCACACTGAGAGTAGAAATCGAAGTAAAAAACAGGAATAACTACTAAATTATTGATTAATACAAATTTCGATATTAAAATGATTACTGCTGACAAATAATGTTTGAAAACAAGAAAACATCTGCATCATCTCATCTGATCTACTGAGGCCTTGGTGGCCATAATTGGTTAACGCTGCACTAATCCACTCATCGATAGTGGCATTCCCGGTTCAGATCCTGCATGAGGCCAATTTTTTATTGTTCATCAAAAATTATTTGGCCGAAATAATCCTTTTAACATCGAAAGTTGGATTAATTAACATTTTTCAAAATTCGGAGGTTAACATCTTCCAAATATTAATTTTACTAAATTATTACAGTTGCAAATAAAAAATATAATAACTTGAAAAAGCAACCAAATACAGGCCTCGGAGTTACTTCAGAGATCAAAAATAGTGCAAATAGTGTCACAAATTTAAAAAATAGTGTTGAAATAGTATCATAAAATTTTTCAAGTATTAAAAATGAACTTCAATGTTTATTTTACTCTATAAATTATTAAAAAAATCCATTTATCGCAGACTTTATAGTTTTTCTCCTTTTGCTCATTTTTCCACTTAAATGCGAACTGAAATAATAAAACCCAATAAGAAAATCCATCTATTTTTGGTTTAAAATTTATTCTTCTCGTTTGAAAAGTCTACTATTAAAGTTTTCGTTAAGAATTCATATTTGTTATTTAAAAATTTTATTCTTTGGTTCAAAATTGAATTATTTTGTTGAAAATTCAACAATTTTGATTAATTCAACAATTTCATTAAAACTTTGTTTTCTTCTTAACTAACCAATTTTTTTTATTGAAAAATCAACCATTTCATTAAACATTCATCGTTTTGGTTCGAAAATGCATCTCCTTCTGTAGAAATTATTTGTTTTTTGTTTGAAAATCAAACAGTATGGTTAATAATTAAAATAATTAACTTTTCGTAGAAAATTCACATATTCGGGTTGAAAATTCAACTGCTTTGTGAAAAATTCATATTTTTGGCGCGAACATTAAAAAATTTGGTAGAAAATGTAACTATTTGGTAAAAAAAATTGATGTATTTTGTTGAAAATTCGCCTTTTTGGGTAGAAATTAAATTTTTTGGTTAAAAATCCAACTGTTTGATTGAAAATTAATCTATTTTAGTATTTTGTTGAAAAATCGACTTTGCTGTTTTAATCCAACTATTATTTAATTTATATTAAAACCTTTTTTGTCGAAATATCAACTATTAAATTTTTCGTTGAAAATTCATCCTTTTAGATTGAAAATTAAACTCCTTGGTTGAAAGATAAACTACAGTCTTAATAGTTGATTTTGTTTTTGTTGAATATTCATAATTTTAGTTGAAAATTCCTTTTTTTTTGTCGCAAATTATTTTCTTTAACTGACAATTTAATTATTTTTTTTTTAGATTCAATTGTTTTATAGAAAATTCGTCTTTTTGGCTTGGAAATTCCACAATTTGGTATGAAATTCAATTATTAGGTACAAAATTAAACTGTTTTGTAAAAAATTCGTTTTTTTATTGAAAATTAATGCCCCTCAATAAAAATTTAACTACACAATTTTATATTAAGAATTGATTTTATTAGTTTGAAGATTCAACTATTTACTTAAAAAAAAAATTTTAACGAAAAAATATAAACTAAAAATTAATCAAATAAAATTTGGACTAACATTACATCCATCGTTTAAAATATTTAGTTGATAATTGATGTTTCTTCATCTATTTTAGTAGAAAATTCAACTATTTGGTTACAAATTTATCTATTTTGTTAAAAATTCATCTTTCTGGTAGAAAATTCGACTATTTAGTGTAAAATTTATGTAGTTTGTTGAAAATTCGTATCTTCTGCTGTTTTTTATTTAAAATGGACATATTTTTTTATCTCATTATCAACTATTACACTTTTTATTGCCAATTAGTATTTATAGTTGAAAGATAAATAATATATGAGCAATTCTTTTATAACTTGATAAAAAAATCTAACATTTGTTTCAATTTGCTTTTGCTTAAATAATCATGAGCTTACCACAAGAATTAAGCAAATACTAAATAAATTTTAATTTAAACTAACAAAAAGAATAAAGAACTAATTGTAAAAGATGAAGTAATTTTTAATTATATACATTTCTTTTGATTTTAAATAGTTTTGGTAAAAAAATATAAAATTTTCAACTGTATCTCGAGTTTATCGTTCACCTTGCTCGCGTTGTAAAATCTAAAATGGAGTCTCCATTTTATCTTTTCTCGTTCTCCACGCTGAGGAATGAGGCACAACATTCCGCTTTCTGTGGAAATTTCGATGCATGGAAAGCCAGTTTAGATTGTACAGTTTAGCCTTGTGCATATTCTGCTTTTTTCTGATAGTAAATAAAATTCAAATTTGTCAAGCATAAATTGTTTATTAATTTGGATTTTCTTATAGTTATTCATAAAAAATATTTGTAATATTATTATTATACCATTAAGATTATTTATCAGGCTTTTAAACTTATAGACGCAATTTTACTATATTTTTTATTGCAATACATACTTATGAGATAATCATATTTTGGGCATTTAAAATTTAATAATTTCAGATTTTAGAGGTTTAAAAATGATAATTTATAATTGAAAAACTACAAAAAAAGCTTATTTGCCCAAAATGCTCTCAGAACAGGGGAAATAGGGTTATTTTTCACGAAAATAGGGAAATAAATTGTTTTTTCTATAATTCGCGAAAAAGTGCCAGTTTTTCCACCTGTTTTTGGTGTAAAAAGTTACCGATTTTTGCTCGATGACGTGGCGCATGCGCAGTGCCGACCTTTCCGGGCAACGGTGACAAAAGTGGACAGATGCAGTGGAAAAAGTAAATGGACAGTGATAAAAGTGAGGCACAGTGGAAAAAGTAAATGTTATTTCGGGTGGGTTCGTGCTGCCTCGGGTGGACTCGTGCATCGTGCGCAGCCAACTTCATTCTATTTTCCGACTGTCGTCCCTAACCTAAAAGCAATTTCCTGAAAAGTCTCGAGTTGTGTATTTTGTATGTACTTTTGTCACTTGGCAAAAGCAAAAAAAAACCGTCATAGTTTCTCCGAAAATACTGTGCTTCGTTTTTTTCACGAAAAATCGGAAGTTTTGAAGCCCTCAACTTTATGGGCCAACTATTCAATTGTGAGAACCAACTTATTATTACTGCCGTATTATTGCCATGGTTTTGATAATTGCCATTGTCATTGTTGCGTCAATCGACAAAAAATCGCCTTCTTTTTACACAAAAAACAGGTAAACAAAAACTAGCACTTTTTAACAAATTATAGAAAAAGTATCGTGTCCCACACATTGAAAAAGCGACGATTTAAAACTCGTGTGATAGCCACCCTCGCTCCGCTCGGGTAGCTAACTTCACACTCGTCTTAAATCTCTCGCTTTTTCAACTTGTAGCACAATATACTATTAATTGGAACTAATGTAGGTACCATATTTCTAATATTTCAAGTAGAATTATATTGCATTTTCAACAAAACGGTTGAATTTTCTACCAAAAAAGATTAAATTTTCTACCAAAAGAGCTACATTTTTAATAAGAAAGTTAATTTTCAATTAAGAAAATGAAGTTTAAACCAAATAGTTGAATTTTTAACAAAACTTTACACAAGAGACGAGTTTTTAGCAAAAAAGATTCACTTTTAACCAAATAGAAGTACTTTCAACCTATAAAGATGAATATTCAAACCAAAAAGACAAATTTTTAACAAAAAGTATTTATTTTCTGCCAAAAGAGCTTAATTTTCAACAAAAAAGTTAATTTACAACCAAGAACAATTTTTCAGTCGAAAAAGAAAAAATTTCAACTGAATAGTTAAATTTTTAAGCCAAAACGAGGAATTTTCTACAAAACAGTTGCACTTTTAACCAAATAGTTGAATTTTCAAATAAAAAAGATCAATTTTCAACCGAAAATGAAACAGTTAAATTATCAGTTAAGAAAATTATTTTTAAAAAATTTCAACAAAATAGGTAGATTTTCAACCAAAGAGATTAATATTCAACAAAAAAATGAATTTTTGACCATAGTAGTTCAACTTTTTAACCAAAAGAGATGAATTTTTGAACCAAAAAGATAAATTTTGCAACTGAAAAAAATTTGTTAGTAAAAAAAATGAAGAACCCAATTTTAGAATTGTGAAGTCAAAAAGGCGAATTTCCTATAAAACAGTTGAATTTTCAATACCCGAAGATATGAATCTGCGACCAAAAAAATTAATTTTCTACAAATTAATGAATTTCAACCAAATGATCGAATTTTCAAACAGAAAAGAATAAAATAAAATAAATAACAATAAATTTAAGTAAATATTGATATAAGACCAGTAAACAAAAAAAAATTAACATCATATATAAAAAAGAATGAATTTCAACCAAAAACAGTTGCAATTTCAATCAAATAATTCAATTTTTTAGAAGGCAGTTGAATTTTCAACAAAAATATGAATTTTAAATCCACAAAGACGAATATTCATCAGAACAGTTGAATTTTCGACCGAAAAGGTGGGCTTTTAAAAAAATAGTTAAATTTTCACAAAAATAATTAAATTTTCAATAAATTAGTTACATTTTTAACCAAATTTTGGAATTTTTAACAAAATGGTTGAATTTTCAAACAAAAATGAACAAGTTTAAATAAACTAAATAATAATAATAAATATAAATATGATAAATAATAATACATTTAAGTAAATATTGATATACGACCAGTAGACATTTGCATTTTTGCATTTTCATCCAAATAGTTGAATTTTCTAGAAGACAGTTGAATTTTCAACGAAAAATGAATTTTAGGTCCAGAAAGATGAATTATGTATAAAATAAGGCGAATATTAAAAAAAAAACAGTTGAATTTTCGACAAAATAGTAGAATTTTCAAACAAAAAAATTAAATTTGCAACCAAATAGTAGCATTTCTAACCAAATAATAGAATTTGTAACCGACTAGTAGAATTCTGACCAAAACATAACTTTCAATCAAAAATAGTAAAAAAATAGAAAAAGGGGGATGTTTCTTGAAAATAGGGGGAAAAAGGAATTTTTTTAAAAAGGGGATAAAGGGAAATAGGGGAAAGAGTTTGAAGTCTAAAAACATTCTGCAAAATTAAATTTTTTAGTATACTTCTTTCAGCCTAACTTTTTAATCTTTTATAGATAGTAAATAACATGAAAAATATTCTTTTTCTATGATCTAGGTATGTATATGTATTCCTCGTTTTTATTATGTAAATGATGAACGAATGCAGTAAAACTGTTCCGGTTCATTTAGTTGTGTAAGGTCAGTGCACTAGTGAGTGCTTATGAGTATCGTACGTAAACTTTAATTTTAAGCTTAATTTTTTACTCGTATCCTAAAAATCAAATTGATTTATATTTTATAACAATTAAATGTACTTGATTACAATTAACTTTTGAAACTCTAAAAATTTTCAGTAATTTAAAAAATTATTATTGAAAACCAAACTCATGACCTCACCAATCCAATATGGCCGCTCGACCCTATAACGAATCAGTGATTTATTTCTCACTGATTCAGGTTTAGAGAATATAAGCCTTAACAAACCATACACTAATAAATTTAATTCAATTGTCAATATTTTCTTAACATTGACAATATGAATAAATTCTATATTTTTGATATGCGCCTTCTTCATCCAACTTCTTTTCATTATCAGAAGGAAGACAAGAAACTTTCTTAAATAATGTAGATTTTACAATTATTAAAATATCAGTTAAGGCATTAATTTTAAATTTCATAATTGTTTTTCAATTTCGAGATTTTTAGAGACAAGCCAAAGAACTCATTAGAAAGAAATCTCATTGACTCATTTAGCGTACCTATGCGTATTGATTGGTCATACATGCCATTACGTTTTCACCCAAAATGATAAACAATAATTGTTTATTTTTCTCGTTTTCATTCACTTTAACAACTGCGAACTACCTTTCAATTTTCAAAAGATGAAGTATTTACTCTACTCTGCTAGATACTCAGAATCCAGTGTGATACCCAAAAATAAATACTTGATTGGAAAATTGTAATCGGTTTCAAGCCCTAGTGAATCCGCAATCTTAATTGGCCATTTCCGATAGCAACCTATTCACTACAATTTAAAATTTAACGTTTTATTTATTTATTAACCATCTATTTCACGGATATGCTTTATATTTGTTCAAAATGGAAATTAATAGATAAGTAAGGCTGTTTCTAATCCAAGATTCCTATTACCGACATGTTACCATTGTTGCGTCAATCGACAAAAAATCGCCTTCTTTTTACACAAAAAACAGGTAAACAAAAACTAGCACTTTTTAACAAATTATAGAAAAAGTATCGTGTCCCACACATTGAAAAAGCGACGATTTAAAACTCGTGTGATAGCCACCCTCGCTCCGCTCGGGTAGCCAACGGCCATACCACGCTGAAAACCCCAGTTCTCGTCAGATCACTGAAGTTAAGCAGCGTTGGACGCGGTTAGTACTTGGATGGGTGACCATTCAAGAATACTGACATGAGTGCTGTTGGCAACTCGTGGGTGTGGTGAGCCCACACTTGTAGTTATTTATAACTACAAGAAAAACTTAGAAACACTACCCGAATCGGGTAGTGTCACGCCTACCCTGAAAGGGAAATGGTTTAATGGTATATATATATATATATACCGACATCGAGACCATTCTAGAGCTCAAGTGGTTCGTGTCCGTGCTAAGTTTCTTGAAGGTTTGCCGAGGACGTCATAAAATATTGCGCAATTATGAGAGACGAATTTGCGTAAACAACTTTAAGGTTTTATTTCGATTTGTCCTTGTATTTCTCATAACTATATGATGCAGTAGTGAGTAGAATATGCAAGGAAAAATACAAAATTCAAAATATAGTGTTGAAGTTGTTTACGCAAATTCGTATCTCGCAATTGCGCAATATAATTTTATGACGTCATCGGTAACCTTCTAGAAACATAGCACGGACACGAACCACTTGAGCTGTGGAATGGTCTCAATGTCGGTAACATATCGGTAACAGGAATCTAAGATTAGAACGGAGCTTACTTTTGTACTGAAAAAAATGAATTTTTAACAATGTAGTTCCTCTTTCTGCTAAGTAGTTGAATTTTCAACCAAAAAAAAAGGAATTTTTAACAAAATAGTTGAATCCCCAAAATAAAACAGATTAATTTTCAAATTTGAATCAGTTAAATTTTTTGCCAATGACAATCAGGGATTGAATTCCTGGTATGGATCAGTTATTTTCATAATAAATTAGTAAGTTTTACTGATTTATCACTAAAGAATAACTGATTCATAGCTATATTTCAGTCACTGATTGATATTTGTAAAGTGATTCAAATTGATAGAGAACCAAAAAATAGGATTTTTAACTAAAAACATGAAATATTTCTACCAAAAGAGAGGAATTTTGAAACCAAAAGGACGAATATTCAACCAAAAAAGATTAACCAGTAAAAACTAATTGACATTAGTCAACATTTTAACTGATTATAAAATTATAATTTAGAGAGAATCAAACAGTTGCATTTTTAACTAAAAAAAAATTAAATTTCCACCAAAAGAAATGAATTTTCATGCCAAAAAAGCGAACTCTATACAAACCAGTCGATTTTTTATATAAAAATAAGAATTTTTAACAAAAATGTTAATTTTTAATCAAATAGTTGAATTTTCACCCAAATATGTAAATTTTCTACGAAAAAAAAACAAATATTCAGCAAAAAACTTAAGTTTTCAATCAGAGATAATTTTCGACAAAATAGTTAAATCCTCAACCAAAGCAAATACCAAAACAGTTGAATTTACAACCTAAAAAACGAATTTTCAACAAAACAGTTGAGTTTTTAACCAAAAATGATAAATTTTGAACAAAATTGTTGAATTTTTAACAAAATAATTCCATTTTTAACTAAATAATTAAATTTTCAACAAAAAATAGTTGAATTTTCTTATTGAGTTTTATTAATTCAGTTTAAAATTCAGTGAAAAAAAAAATAAGTTTCTTAAAAACAAGGAAAAAAGGGGAATCCTTTAAAAAGAGGGGAAAAGGGGAACAGGGAAACGAGTGTGTCCATAAGATGCTTTACTTGTAAAATTAAATAAAAATTTTCTACGTGTGACATCACAAGCTGTGTTACCCCCCTGCGTCATAAACCATATCAAGACCTGCCCCCCCTTACCCCCACCACTGGTCCCATAACAGAATCTGACACTCTGGTATATAATTTGTTTCACTAGCTCGTTGATTTACAATTTTCAAATTTAATATGCAATAATAATAATCTTAAAAATTTCGATCCGATTCAATCAAATCGAAAAAGAATGAAAAAAATTCTCTTCAAACGGAGTCTCCTAATTTACGTGTGAATCGGAGGTAGCAGATTGCAATCGTTTATCATTCCGATTCAGCAGATCGTTCAATCCGTTTTCTCAGAAGAAACCGATTCACTAAAACAATAGTTCAATTGTTTCTTTTTTCCTGGATAAAATCTAACAAATATCAGCGGTTCTCATTCACATCAAAATCCGGCAACTCTCTTAAACATTCCCTTTTCTCATGAACTCTTCCATGTTATTCCCATACTAACATTCATCATTCTAGACAAGAAAAAGAATTTTTTTTACAACATGCAACATTTTTGTATCAGTCATCTCGAGGTCGACACTTACCCGCCGATTAAAGGCATCCGGCATTGTGAACGTGGACGTAATCCAACAGTAGGTGTTAATCGGATGCGTAGGAAGTCCCTGAACAATGCAAGAAATGGGATTCCCAACATACTGGTTCGCTGAAATGATCATTGAACACGTGAAGAGCAAAACGGCCGTAAACTGATTATGCAGCCGAAACACCATAGAGTCCGTTGTAATTTCTTGATGCTTGAAGTACGACCTCAAATCTCCCAACAACTTATACATGATTGCTGTTGTTTGTTCTTATCAGTTCACAAAAAATAGAAACAGTTTCGCTCCACTAGCGAAGTCTTTTTCGCGCGCTTTTTTTCAATCTCGGATTTTCCCAACTTTTTCTCTTCTTCACGGATTTGAAAAATTCTTTCGGGATTTTCACAACTTTTTTATCAAAATTACACTCGTTTTTTCGTATTTTTCACAATCGGCATCGAACGCCGCCAGGCGCTCGGTTTCAACTACCGTGCGATCTCATCTGTCACGAAAACGTAGCGACGAGTGGACGAGAACGAGAACCGGCTACACAGCTGTCCACGCGGCGGTTTCTCTCTCGCTCTGAGACCTTCCCCCTCTTTCACCCTCCTTCTCCCACCCCTTTTCTCGGTTTCCCTCTCTTTTCCGTCCTGCAGCCCCTTTTCCTTTTCCCTCACGGAACACTGGTCAGGTTCAATTCCAGAGATTTCCAGATCAGTTCTTCCTCGACTGCTTCGTCCCTCTTAAATCCTTTTCCCGAGGGAGGGGACAAGCTACAATAGAGGGGTAGGTCTCCCCTATTGGGGGATTGATCAGCACGAAGAACCCTCTAAAAAGCGCACCAAGCCAAGGTTTAAGGTTGAAAATTTTTCCTCTTCCTCTTTTTTCCTCCCCTCTTTTAACTTTTTGGTCCCTCGTTTTTTAGCCCTCGTGAGGGTGGTTTTTTCTGGGTCCGAATTGTTTCAGCGTGTATACGTACTTACGTACCAGTCTCTTCGGCGGTAACTGACGAGAAGTGGCAGTGGGTTTGTTGTGGGGGGCAGGATAGGAGGGTGAAAAGGGGGGACTCTACCCCCACTTTACGCTACAATCTACAGCCTGCTCGTGGTCTGGTCACGGTCTGCTCTCTCTCTCTCTCTCTCTCTCTCTCTCTCTGTTCGCCTCTCTTTTTCTCTCTTCGTCACTCTTTTTCTCTCTTCGTCACTCTTTTTCTCTCTTCGTCTCTCTTTTTCTCTCCTTCCTCGAGCTGATGCTACGCTACGCTACAGTGCCGAGTTCCCTGTTCCCTGCTGCTGCCTACATCCACCGTTAATTCCCTCGTTTCTTCCTTCATGTAACTCGGTTTTCTGCTCGAAAAAGAGTCTTGAATTCCGGTGTAGTTTTTTAAAGGGATTTTAAAAGAAAAGGATATTTCAGTATGGGGTGTTTTCAAAAGCATTGATACTATTAAGAATGAGTAGAGTTAGTAGGATTATAAGGGGTGGAAGATGGGGTTGAGAAAAATGATGCAAGGGATGGTTGTGAAGGTCTCGTGTGCAGTATTACGCAATCTTGTTGCGAAGTTTCGAGGGAATCAAAGCGTTGCGAGAGATGCAGAAATTTACGAGATTTATTACAATCAGTACTTTCTACTCGGTGGTTTATTCAAGGTGGATTGTTTGCTAACAAATGTCAATGACTCAATACATTTTTTGCTAATGACATGTTTTATTGACTCAGGCGATTTTTCATTACGAGTGAATAAGAATGGAGACATGCGACTCATGATCGAATTTGGGAATTGGAAAATTAATTTTTTTTAATCGGATTAATTTTTCACGATTTTTTCTTTCTTTTCTATACTTCAATAAGAAGTAGAGTCCCCTTACGAAACAATATTATAGGTAATTTAGTATATGTTTTTCCCATAATGAATTTCTTATAATTTTTTCGTGATTCTAGAAAAGTCATATCGAAAATCTTTTAAAAATCAGTATAGAAATAAATAATGGTAAGATATTGAAAGAAGTGATGCAAGAAATAGAGAAACTACATTTATTTATTTACTTAACGCAGGATTTATAATTATTTCATGGGATTTTCAAGGATTTCCCAATATTTCCGGTAATTTTAAGGGATTTCAACATGTTCAAGAGGTTTACAAATATTTTAACGGATTTCAAGGAATTCCGTAAGATTTAGAAACGCTTCAAAGGATTTTAGAAGATTTCAAAGATTTTTAAATATTTCCGGGGATTTCCACGGATTTTAATATTTTTCAACGGATTTTGCAGAATTTGAAAAAATTTTAAAAAGTATTTTAAGCTATTTTAACACATTATGAAGAATTTCAAGAAACTTCCAAAATTGCAATGGATTTTTACAGGATTTTTACGAGATTTTAAAGATTTCCAAATGATTTCATGAGATTTCCAAAGATTTCTAGGATTTCCAAATATTTCGACTAATTTTAAGGGATTTAAATGGCGTTCAAGAGGTTTACAAAGATTTAAACGGATTTCAAGGAATTTCGAAGATTTAGAAACGCTTCAAAGGATTTTAGAGGATTTCAAAGATTTTCAAACATATCCGGGGATTTTCACGGATTTTAATATTTTTCAAAGGATTTTGCAGAATTTTTAAAAATTTTAAAGATT
>CAKNYM010053093.1:206872-223406 GCA_932195095.1 Andricus curvator
TCCAAATATTTCGACTAATTTTAAGGGATTTAAACGGTGTTCAAGAGGTTTAACAAAAATTTAAACAGATTTCAAGGAATTTCCTAAGACTTAGAAACACTTCGAAGGATTTTAGAGGATCTCAAAGATTTTCAAATATTTCCAGGGACTTCCACGGATTTTAATATTTTTCAAAGGATTTTGCAGAATTTGTAAAAATTTTAAAGATTATTTCAAGCTATTTTAACGGATTATGAAGAATTTCAAGAAACTTCCAAAGTTCCACTGGATTTTTACCGGATTTTTACATTTTAAATATTTCCAAATGATTTTATGGGATTTCCAAATATTTCGACTAATTTTAAGGGATTTCAACGGTTTTCAAGAGATTTCAAACTATTTAAACAGATTTAAAAGAATTTCGTAAGATTTCTAAACATTTCAAGGGATTTTAGAGGATTTCGAAGATTTCAAAAAATTTCCGGGGATTTCAAGAGATTTCGAAGGACTTCTACAAATTTTAATGCTCTTTAAAAAATTTCACAGGATTTTAAAAGATTTTAAAGATTATTTTAAGCTAATTTACATTATAATAATATAAAGAATTTCAGGACATTTCAAAAATTGCAAGGGATGTTTACGATATTTTTACGATATTTTAAGGATATCCAAATGGTTTTATGGAATTTAAAAATATTTCTAGGATTTTCAACTATTTTACTAATTTTAAGGGATTTCAACGGTGTTTCAGAAATTCAAAAATACTTGAACGGATTTCAGGAACCTTTATAAGATTTCGAAACATTTCAAAGGATTTTAGAGGATTTCATAGATTTCTAAGCATTTTCAAGGATTTTAAGAGATTTTGCAGGGCTTTTCTGATTTTAATGCTTCTCAAATGATTTTACAGGATTTTAAAAGATTTTTAAAATTATTTTAAGCTATTTTAACAGATTAGTGGATTTATGCCAGGAAGATCATGTACAGATCAGATATTTAGCCTGAAACAGATCACAGAAAAAAAGCTTGAGAGTAGGAAAGAAAGTTTTCTGTGCATTTATTGACCTAGAAAAAGCATTTGACACGGTAAATAGAAGTAAACTTTGGGAAGTTCTTAAAGAATACGGAGTAAATGGAGGGCTCCTGCAAGCAATAAAAACAATATATACAGGTAGTAAAGCGAGCGTAAGGGTAAACGGGAAACTGAGTGACTGGTTTGAAATTACGCAAGGCGTGAAACAAGGATGCGTTATGTCCTCGTGGCTATTTATCATATTCATGGATAAGTGTCTAAGAACTGCACTCTTCGACGAAGAAGGTGTAGATCTCCAAACAGTTAAGGTACGTGGGTTAGCTTTCGCAGATGACAAGATTGTTATGGCAGAATCAGTCGAGGACTTGCAAAGAATGTTGAATAAACTTCATACAAGCATGAAGGACATGGGACTCAAAATTAACGTAAATAAAACAAAAATCATGGTGTTTGAGGGAAAGAGTGAGAAAACAATGTGCAACATTGTCCTAAATGATGAGAGATTAGAACAAGTTGACAAGTACGTATACCTAGGTAGTCTATTCACTAGCGACGGAAAAATAGATGGGGAGTTAGATAGGCGCATAAATAAGGGTAAACAGGTTATCGGTAGAGCAGGGTCCATCCTAACAAATAAAAACATATCAAAAAAAGCTAAAATGGCCATACACAATTCTATATTCGTACCGACTGTACTATACGGTAGCGAGACATGGACATGTCAAGAAAAAGACAGGAGTAAAATTAACGCGATCGGCATGAAACCTCTGCGCATAATATGCGGGAAAACACTAATGGACAAAGTCCGAAACGAGACAATCCTCAAAGAATGTGGTGCAAAAGAGACAATAGTTGACACATGGGAAAGAAATCAGTTAAGATGGTTCGGACATCTTGAAAGAATGAAAGATGAACGACTGACCAAACAAGTGTATAAAGGTAAAGTAAATGGCAGAATGCCCAGAGGTAGACCGCCGAAAGAATGGTTAGAATCTGTGAATGAGACATTAATCCGTAGAGACATAAGAAGCCATAGAAACACAAGAGCTTGCATGAAAAAATGCATGGACGTGAAGGAAGCTAGAGTAGTATGCCAGGACAGAAAAGTGTGGCGACAAATAGTTTATAAACAGAGTGACAGTAGAATGAATGACGCCTGAAACAAAGATCTTGGATACTAATGGGCCCAAGTGGAGAACCATACATAACAATTTTGTGAGGCTCTTCACTTGGGGTGATCGCTAGAGAGATTGATCAGCAACCTGGGTCGGAGCAGTGTTGCGGAGTAAACGTGTCATTTAAATAAATAACACGAGAATTCCAGATCAATCTAAAATATATATACTTAACACTTATATACCTATCCACCTCATACCTATATTCCTACCTACCTTATACCTATATACCCATATGCACACTACTTTTCTCCAACCGAGCAAGTCACGCCTACCCCGAAAGGGAAATGGCTTAATGGTATAATAATAAAGTATTTCAAGAAAATTAAAAAAATTTCAAGGGATTTTTAGAGGGATTAAAGAATTTATGAATGATTTAATGGGATTTCAAAAGATTTTTAGGATTTTAAAATATTATTTCCGCTAATTTTAAGGGATTCCAACGGTGTTCAAGAGATTTAAATATATTTAAACGGATTTCAAGGACTTTCGTAAGATTTCAAAACATTTCAAGGGATTTTAGTGGATTTCAAAGATTTAAAAACATTTCCGGGGATGCCCAGAGATTTCAAAGGACTTACACGGATTTTAATGCTTTTCAGAGGATTTTACAGGATTTTAAAATATTTTCAATATTATTTTCAGCTATTTTAATAGATTTTAACATAAAAAAATGAAATAAAAATACATTAAAACTACATTTAAAATTTTTAACCAATCTCAAAAATTTCAAGGGATTTAAAAGAATTTTGCAGGACTTCTAAAGATTTCAGGTTCGATTTTAAGGGTTTTCCAGATATAACTTTGGAAATTTACTTACGTAAGTTTCCTCTTTCTAATTTTTTTAAATATCCTTATTAACCCTGTTTATACAATCATAATATTATCATATTATATAATTATTCTAATTATTATTCTAATTATTATATTATATAATTATTTGTTTCATTTATTTTTTTAAATTATTTTTTTATCAAAATTCGATAAAAAATTAATAACCCCTTGTAATTCTTTAAGTTTGAAGTCCATGGAAATCCCTTAAAATCTTTAAAATCCGTGAGAATTTTTTCAAATCTCTTGAAATCCCTTGAAATATTTTAAAATTCAGTAAAATCTTTTTAAAGCCATTAAAATTTCTAAAAATTCTTTAAAATCCTTGATAATATTCAAAAATGCTTTAACATTCAGTTAAATCTCTTGAAACCTTACGAAATCCTCTAAAATCAGTGGGTATACTTTGAAGTCTTTTGAAATTCATTGAAATTCTTTTGAATCGTTGAAAATCTTTTGAATTCTTATGAAATCCCTTCAAATCCCTTCAATTCTTCGAAATCCCATTAAAATCCCTTGCAATCCTTCTGGGTAATTTCTTTAATCTCTTGAAATCTTTTAAAGTCATTTGAAATCTTTGACACCTCTCGTTATCCTTTGGAATCGTTTGAAATTCCCAAAACTTTTCTAATCCCTTGAAATTGTTTGAAATCCATTAAAATCTCATGAAATCCCTTAAAAAGTGAAAATCTCTTTAGATTCCGTAAAAATTGTATAATTCTTTGAAGTACTTTTTAGTCCTTCGAAATACATCAAAAACTCTTTAAATTCTTTCAAATCACTGGAAATCTTTAAAATCTCCCTTATTCCCTTTTTCTCAAAATACCCTTAATGCCCTTTTTTGACCATTTTTTTGCCGCTTTTCCTTTTTGATGCTGCCTGAAGGATTTCAATAGAATTCAAGAGATTTAAAATATTGCAAAAGATTTCAAGAGTTGACAATTCAAGGAATTTCACAAGAATTAATTAAGGAATTTGATATTATTTCAGAGATTTCAAGGGATTTAAAGAGATTCTAATTTTTTTTATGGAATTGCAAAAAAATTTTCGAAACTTTTTTGAAGGATTTTTAAGAATTTCGTATGATATAAAAGGTTTTAGAGTAATTTCAATGATTCCAAGGGACTTCAGGGAATTTCAAAGATTTAAAAGGATTTTAAAAAGATTTTAATAGATATGGAAATTTTTTAAACATTTTATAATTTTTCTATAAATTTCAAAGAATTTCACAAGAATTAAAAGATTTGTTCAAAGATTTGGAGAAATTTGCAAATATTTCAGGGGATTTCACAGGATTTCAAAAATTCTATGCGGTTTTAAAGAACTTCCTTGAAAATCGGAAGATTTGATAGGATTTCACAGGATTTATAAGATTTTAAGATATTTTAAAGAATTTAGGGAATTTTAGAGGATTTCCAAATATTTCAAAGGGATTCACACGGATTTTAAAGGAGTTTATAAAATTTTGTGGTATTTCAATAATTTTAAAGTATTTTCATGAATTCCCTAGGACCTAGGATTTCAAAGGATTTCATAGGATTTTAAATATTTTAGGGAATTTCAAGAAATATCATCAGATTTCGTGTAATTTCATTGGATGTTGTAATATTTTCATTGATTTAAAACAAATTATTCACAAGAATCGAGGAATTTCAAAGGATGTCAAAGGTCTTTAAATATTTTAGGGTATTTTAAAAAATAACAAGGAATTTTCAAGATTTTAAAAAATTTCAAGGGTTTTAAAATTTTTTAAGGATTTCCAAAAAATTGCATATGTTTTTTAAAAATTTCGTAAAATTTCGTAAGGCTTGGGAGGGTTTTTTTTATGAACGATGAGGTTTTTGGATATTCAAAAAAATTTTAAGGAACTTCAACTGATCTTATTAGAATTCCGAGGATTTCAGGAATTATTATCAGATTTCATTAAATTTCACGGGTTCTTTAAGGGATTTTATAATATTTTGATGGATTTCAAAGAATTCATTCACTAGAATTGAGGGATTTGAAAGGGTTTCAATTTCAAATATTCGAACAAAATTTTAAATATTAAAAAGGATTTTCAAATATTTCAAGGTATTCCCAAAGATTTTAGGATATTTTAAATGATTCCAAGGAATTTTTAATATTTTTCAAGAATTTGAAGGTATTTCAAAGGATTTTAAAAATTCCGAAGAATTTTCAAGAACTTAACAAAATCTCAAGGAATTTCAAAAGAATTCTATAGATTTTAAGGGATTAAAAAAAATTGTATGCGGTTTCAAATAATTTCCTGGAATTTCAAAAGATTTAGAAGAATTTTATAGGACTTATATATAAGGTTTTAGAATATTTTAAAAGATTTCAAGAAATTTTAATCGATTTTAACAGATTTCCGACGATTTTAATAATTTCGATGATTTTACGGGATTTTAAAAACTCTTAAGGTATTTTAATAAATTTTCCAGGATTTCAGGAAACATCACTAGATTTTGAAACAGATTGTAAAAATATATATAAAAAAATTGAGGAATTTACAAAATTGAATTATTTTTATAGTCTCATCCCAGAAAACATTTAAAAAGTTATCTTAAAGAAATTACGATAAAAAAAACAAATTATGGACGATTTGCAAAAAAAATAGAAAAAAGAAAATATAACATGATTGAATCAACAGAGTGTCGCTAAAAAAAAATATATCTCACACTTAATTGAGATACTTTGTTCTTATAAGATTTAATTTATCATGTCATTGAAGTCATTATTACCGCCTTATACAAATTACGTTACAAAGAAAAAAAACAACAATTTTTGACAATTTGTGCAAAAAAAATGGAAAAATGAAAATCTGACATAATTAAATCAAGAATGTCACAAAAGAAAAAAAAATATCACACTTATTTCGATAGTTTTCTTCTTATAACATTTAATTTATAAATAAAATTTTATTTAACTTTTTAATACAATTTGTGGTTTCTTGTGAAAATGTTGCATTTATTAATTTTTGCACTACGCTGGTATTTTTAAAAGAAAAAATAATTTCCCCTCTTTAAAAAAAAAAATCCCCTTTTACCGAAGAAAAATTATATTATTTACCCTACAAGGCAGATGAGCAACCGTTGAAAGAATAATAGTCAGATTTGACATTTTTACGGCCAATAATGGTTTTCCTTCTGAAAAACAAAAATAAAGTTAATGTAAAATCTCTATCTTCTCTTAGATTTTAGAATGCTACTACGCCTACTGAATTTCAAGTTGTCTGTTGACGCATTTATCAGAGGTACTTGAAATATGGTCCCAAGCATTTTCTTTGTAGCAATTGGTAGCAACATGTGTTTCCCAGACACAGATGTTTCACTGTACAAACTCCAATTGGAGTCTGTACTCTGGACTGGAAAAATCAAACAAAGGCTACTGCTTTTTTTTCAAAAATCTTCTACAAAAATAAAGAATTTATTTAATAACTAGCAGAAATTTGTAAAATACTGAATATTATTTATCTATACGCACAACACAAAACTGAACCAAAACCAGCCAAATGTTTCTCATTTTTTAATCACAGATATTAAAAAAATAAAAATGTGTCATAGCAAATTTCATTTTTTATTCCAATTCTACATGCTTCAATCTGAGCCGTCCCCGAAGAAAATCGAACTAAAAGAAAAGCTTCTAGCATGGGGGACCAAATAACCAAATTTTGCTAATTTTTCTTATTTCACTTTTTCTTAAACCACTGATGTCGAAAAAACAAATCCATAATATACAAAATTTTATTTTTCATTCTTATTCTACATGCCAAGAGCTTCAATTTGCGTCATCTCCGCAAAAAAGAGGACTAAAAGGAAACACCCAGTGTTGGGTCTAAGAAACCAAATTTTCCGCATTTTTCTTATTTTGTAACCACTGATATAAAAATAAAGAAAAATGTAACAAAGCAAATTTCATTTCTGGTCTTAATTCTACATGCTTCACTCCGAGCCATCCCCAAAGAAAATCGAACTATAAGAAAAGCTTCTAGCATTGGGGTCTAAACTCTAAATAACCAAATTTTGCTAATTTTTCTCATTTTCCTTTTTTTTTAAACAACTGATGTCGAAAACAAAATCTATAACATAGCAAATTTTATTTTTTATCCTTATTCTACATGCGAAGAGCTTTTCCCAAGAGCCATTCCCATAGAAAAATCAGATTAAAAGAAAAGCTTCCAGTAATGGGTCTAAGAAACCAAATAATCCGGATTTTTCTTATTTTTTAATCACTGACATAAAAAAACTATAATATAGCAAATTTTATTTTTTATCCTTATTCTATATGCCAAGATCTTCAGTTTGAGTTATCCCCGCAAAAATCGGACTATAAGAAAAGCTTCTAGCATTGGGGTCTAAATAATCAAATTTTGCTAATTTTTCTTATTCTATTATTTTTTTTTCAACTACAGATATCGAAAAGCCAAAACTCAAACAAAGCCAATTTTATGTTTCATCCTCATTCAACAGGCCAAGATCTTCAATTTGAGTCCTCCCCCAAAAAATTTCGACTAAAGGAAAAGCTTTCAGTGTAGGGGTCTAACAAACCAAATTTTTCTGATTTTTTTTATCTTTTAACCACTGATGTAAAAATAAAGAAAAATGTAACATATACATTTTATTTTTCATCTCAATTCTACATGCTTCAATCTAAGTCTGAGCTACCACAGACAAAATTGGACTAAAAGTGTTAAGCTTCTAGCATAGGGGTCTAAATAACCAAATTTTCCTTATTTTTCTTATTTTATTTTTTTTTAACCACTTATATCAAAAAAATAAAACTTAACATAGCAAATTTTATGTTTCATTCCAATTCTACAGGCCAAGATCTTCAATTTGAGCCATCCCCCCAAAAAGTTCGACTAAACGAAAAGCTTTCAGTGTAGGGGTCTAACAAACCAAATTTTTCCGATTTTTCTTATCTTCTAACCACTGATATGAAAATAAAGAAAAATCTAACATACAAATTTTGTTTTTTATCTCAATTCTACATGCTTCAATCTGAGCTATACCCGAAGAAAATGGAACTAAAAGAAAAACTTCTAGCATATGGGTCTAAATAACTCAATTTTTCTCATTTTTCTTTTTTTTTGTTTAACCACTGATGTCGAAAAAACAAAACTTGATAATAGCAAATTTGATTTTGTATCCTTATTCTACAGGCCAAGATATTTAATTTGAGCCATCCCAAAAAAATTGGACTTAAAGAAAAGCTTCCAGTGTAGGGGTCTAACGAACCAAATTTTTCTGATTTTTCTTATTTTTTAACCACTTGTGTAAAAATAAAGAAAAATGTAACATAGAAATTTTATTTTTTATCTCAATCCTACATGCTTCAATCTGAGCCATGCCCGAAGAAAATGGAACTAAAAGAAAAGCTTCTAGCATATGGGTCTAAATAAATCAATTTTTCTATTTTATTTATTTTAACCACTGATATCAAAAAAAGAAAACTTAAACATAGCAAATTTTATGTTTCATCCTCATTCTACAGGTCAAGATCTTCAATTTGAGTCCTCCCCCAAAAAAGTTCGACTAAAGGAAAAGCTTTCAATGTAGCGGTCTAACAAACCAAATTTTTCTGATTTTTCTTATCTTCTAACCACTGATATAAAAATAAAGAAAAATGGAACATAAAATTTTGTTTTCTATCTAAATCCTACATGCTTCAATCTGAGCCATGCCCGAAGAAAATGGAACTAAAAGAAAAGCTTCTAGCATAGGGGTTCTAAATAAACAAATTTTGTTCATTTTTCTTATTTTACTTTTTTTAGACAACTGCTATCGAAAAAATAAAGCTAGAACATAGCAAAATGTATTTCTTATCTCAATTCTACATGCCAAGATTTGAAACATCCTCTAAAAAAATCGAACTGAAAGAAAAGGTCCCAGTCTAGGGGTTTAAAAAAACAAATTTTCCTGATTTTTCCTATTTTTTAACCACTGGAAAAAAAAACTATAAAATAGCAACTTTTATTTTTTATCCTTATTCTACAGGCCAAGATCTTCAATTTGAGTCATCCCTCAAAAATTGAACTAAAGGAAAAGCACCGATGTAGAGGTTCAACAAACTAAATTTCCTTGATTTTTTCTTATCTTTTAACCACTGATATAAAAATAAAGAAAAATGTAACAAAGCAAATTTCATTTTTTGTTTTAATTCTACATGCTTTAATCTGAGCTATCCCCGAAGAAAATCGAACTAAAAGAAAAGCTTCTAGCATAGGCGTCTAAATAACCAAATTTTGCTCATTTTCGTTATTTCACTTTTTTTTTAGACCACTGATGTCGAAAAAACAATAAAACAGCAAATTTTATTTGTTATCTCCATTCTGCATTTCAAGAACTTCAAAAAGCACAAAAAGCTTTAAAAAAAGAGATAGTATCGAACGCACAGTATCGGACCACTAAGCGGGTGACCCGTTACAAATTAACCTTGACTTTGAAAGGTGATAGTGCCATCCAGAATATAGATAAATTTTTTTTTGTTAACTGTTGCAAAGGTTATTAAATTCTGAGTGAAATGAGACTTAGCTGAAGTAATTTGACCTTATGGTTCGTAAATGATCACGTGAGAAAGCTAAAAACAAAATTCCGATTTTTAAGGAATTTTTTACTCAACTTCAATTTTTGGCAGGAGTTAGGAAAATAAATGTATTTATTTGATATTTCACAAGAGTGATTTTGATGATTTTAGCTTTATTTGAGCCATTGAACATTGAAAAATCAAATTAATAAATTCGTTTTCCTATCTCCTCCTCCTACTTAGACTTGAAGTTCAAGTGCAAAATTCCTTAAAAATCGGAATTTTCTTTTTGTCTTTCTCACGTGATTATTCAATACGTACAACGTCAAATTACCTTATATAAGGCTCATTTCACGCATAATTTAATAAGCTTTACATCTGTGTTTTAAAAGTTTTGTTATCTGTATTCTGGACGGCGTTATCACCTTTCAAAGTCAAGGCTAATTTTTAATAGATCACGCGGTTAGTGATCCGATACTATCCGTCGCATAGTGGGACAAAAAATGTGTCTGTGAACAAATCAATTTGTAATCTACAATATTTATTCGATGAGGACCTTTTTTAATAAAAATATTTTCAAATTTCGAAATTATTAGTTTTTTGGATTTTTGATAAAAAATTTATTTAAATTTTTATTTAGCAACAAAATTTACCCTTTTTTCACTTTTCAGAAGTACCATTTTTTTGAAGATTTTTGATTTACCAAGCAAGATCTTATATCTATGCTATAACTATCCAGAAATAATATTCAGTGGGTAAGCATAATTTAAAGAAATGTTTATTACATTATAAAAAAATTAATAAACAAAAGTTATTTTTCGGGATTGGCAATGTTTAGCTCATCCAAATCCAGAGTTTTTGTATAAAATGTGAGAGAAATGAATTCTTCATTACGATTAATTGAAAATAGATGCTATTTGGCAATTTTGAAAATAATTTTTATAAACAAATTGACAGTTTGGATATTTTTTAACGAATAGGCTAATTTTTTTACGGAATCATTTAAGAATTTCTTTTGGATGACTCTTCGCTATGATCATTTGAAAATTTACAAAAACTATTAATTATTTAAAACATTTTCATTAAGAAATTCAGAGTTTTGCTATTTTTCAACGAATAGGCTCAATTTTTTACGGAATCGACTAAGAATGTCTTTGCGATGACTTTTTCGCTATGATTTTTTCCAAATTGACTTTTTTAATTAAAAATTAATTTTTAACTGAAAATTTAACTATTTAATTTCTAGTTAAAAATTTATCTTTTTTAGTACAAAATTAAAATATTTCCTTGAAAATTGGTCGTGTTTGATTCAATTTGACTGTTTTTTATTTAAAATTAAAATATTTTTTTCATTGAGATACCAACTATTACATCTTTTTTTTTTTGAAAATTCAACTTTGGTTTAAAATCGAACTACTTTGTTCAAAAATCGTTTTTGTTTTGTAAAAATCAATTTTTTTAACAGATAATTTTACTGTTTTGTTGAAAATTTTACTATTTTGTTAAATATTAAATTTGTTTTGGTAAAAATTTTACTGTTCTTCGTATTTTTGCCTTGAAAATTCAACAGATTTGTCGAAAATTTAACTGTTTTGTAGAAAATGTTTACTTTTCATTGAAAATGAAAATTTAAAAATGTAAATTTATCTATTCAATTTATAGTCAAAAATTGATCTTTTCTAGTTTAAAAATTGAACTATTTGGTTAAAAAATTATGTAATTTTTGAAATTTATTTTTTTGGTTGGAATTTTAACTTTCTTTTTTAAAACTAGTTTCTCTTTTATAAAAATTACTTTTTTTAACTAAAAATTGAACTAGTTGATTTTTGGTGAAAAATGGATTTTTTGGATAAAAAATTTAACTATTTCGTTGAAAATGTACGTTATTTGTTGAAAATAAGTTTTTTTAGTTAAAAAATTTTTTATTTTGTGAAAAATTTTTCCTTTGTGGTAGAAAATTAATCTTTTTGGTTGAAAATTCAACTATTCAATCAAAAATGTACGTTTTTCGTTGAGAATTCGTCTTTTTGAGTAGAAAATTAATCTTCTTGGATGAAAATTCAACTCTTGTTAAAAATTCGTCTTTTTTATTTAAAAATTCATCTCTCTTACAAGAACTATTTTCTTGAAAATTCATCGTTTTAGGTTAAAAATGCAGCTCCTTGGTTAAAAGTTAAACTACTTTCTTAAAAATTCATTTTTCTGGTTGACGCTTTATTATTTTAGTTAAAAATTGGACTGCTTTGTTGTAAATTCGTTTTTAAAAATAAAAAATTGATTTTTCAACTGAAAATTCAACTCTTTCGTTGAAAATTCAGCTGTTTGTTTGCAAATCAACTTGTTTGTTGAAAATTCATATTTTTAAAATAAAAATTCAACTAATTAATTTTTGGTTGAAAATTGATTTTTTTTAGTTTTAAAAAAATCCACTATTTTGTTGAAAATTTATGTAATTTTTAGAAAATTTGTCTTTTTGGTAGAAAATTTATCTTCTTGATTTAAAAATCATCTCGTTGGTTAACAAATTTTCTCTTTCGTTGAGAAATCGTCTTTTTTAGTAAAAAATTAATCTTCTTGGTTGAAAATTTATCTTTTTTAGTCAAACAATAAAATATTTCCTTGAAAATTCGTCTTGTTTGGTTCAATTTGACTGTTTTTTATTTAAAATTAAAATATTTTTTTCGTTGAGATACCAACTATTAGATCTTTTTTTGAAAATTCAACTTTGGTTTAAAATTGAACTAATTTGTTTAAAAATCGTTTTTGTTTCGGAAAAATCATTTTTTTAACAGATAATTTAACTGATTTGTTGAAAATGTTACTATTTTGTTAAATATTAAATTTTTTTGGTAAAAATTTTACTGTTTTTTGTATTTTTGCCTTGAAAATTCAACAGATTTGTCGAAAATTTAACTGTTTTGTAGAAAATTTTTACTTTTCATTGAAAATACAAATTTTTAAATGTAAATTCATCTCTTTAGTGTATGGTCAAAAATTGATCTTTTTTAGTTTAAAAATTGAACTATTTGGTTAAAAAATTATGTTATTTTTGAAAATTAATTTTTTTGGTTGGAATTTTAACTTTCTTGTTCAAAATTAGATTCTATTTTATAAAAATTACTTTTTTAAACTAAAAATTGAACTATTTGATTTTTGGTGCAAAATGGATTTTTTAGATAAAAAATGTAACTATTTCGTTGAAAATGTATGTTATTTGTTGAAAATTCGTTTTTTTTTAGTTTAAAATTTTTTTATTTTGTTAAAACATTTTCTTTTATGGTAGAAAATTAATCTTTTTGGTTGAAAATTCAACTATATAATTAAAAATTCACGTTTTTTGTTGAGAATTCTTCTTTTTTAGTAGAAAATTAATCTTCTTGGATGAAAATTGAAATCTAGTTAAAAATTCGTCTTTTTTATTTAAAAATTCATCTCTCTTACAAGAACTATTTTCTTGGAAATTCATCGTTTTAGGTTAAAAATTCGGCTCCTTGGTTAAAAGTTAAACTTCTTTCTTAAAAATTCATTTTTTTGGTTGACGCTGTATCATTTTAGTTAAAAAATTAACTACTTTGTTGTAAATTAATTTAAAAAAATAAAAAATTGATGTTCCAACTGAAAATTTAACTCTTTCGTTGAAAATTCAGCTGTTTGGTTGAAAATTAATCTTCTTGGTTGAAAATTTATCTTGTTGGTTGGAAATTTAATTACTGGGTTGAAAATTCGTCTTTTTGACTTGAAAATTCATGCCTTCTGGTAGAAATTTCATCTTTTTGTAAAGTTCGGTTTTTTGGGCAACACTATAAACTAATAAGATAACATTTTCAACAATACAATTATTATTGACAATCCAAATCAAATGCACTTTTTCCATAAGCCTTAAATGAATTAAAACGAAATTTCCTACTCAAATAAATAATTTTCTTTATACTTTAATTCACCATATGCAAATTTCGTTTAACGCGCCCCCATTCCCAGTTTATCCAAAAAAGAAAAGTGCACGTGTGGACCATAATCAGCTTGTCCCTCACGCGACTGAAAACATGTGCTCTTTAAAATGCAGAACACTCTCAGCTCGTGACTCGAATGTTCGCCAATTTTTCTATTTTCTATTAACTATTCTATTCTTGCTACAATTTCCTGACACGCCCCCGCAAAAAAAAAAAAAAATCCAGGAAAAGTTCGACGACATTCTGATACGTTCAAGAATCTTGATCTGTACAATTTCAGTTCAGGGTTGCTAGAAAATCCCAATTTCAAAATTCCTTGACTTTCCCTGACTTTTCCCTGACCAATTTTTCATTTCCTCTGATTTAAAAAAAATTTTCTTCAAGGTGTAAAAACAAACTTATACCTCAAAATAAAGGAGGTAACCTTATTTTTCACAGAAATCGGAGAATAAATTATTTAAATTGAATTAAATTGAACATGGTGTATTTGTAACCAAATATTTGAATTTTCAAACAAGAAGATTCATTTTCTAACAAAAAGGCGAATCTTTAAACTAAACAAGGTCAATTTTTAACCAAAAATTTGATAGTTAAATTTTTATTTAAAAAATATAAATTTTCAATCAAAAAATTAATTAAAAAAAAAAACGATTTTTCAACAAAGCAGTTTAATTTTTCTTCAAAGAGATGATTTTTCAACTAAAATGTTGAATCTTCAATCAAGAGAATGAATTCAAACAAGGAGTTCAATTTTCAATCTAAAAAGATGAATTTTCAAGAAAATAGTTCAATCCTGAACCCAAACAGATTCACTTTCAACCAGATTTCTAATAGAAGACATGAATTTTTAAATAAAAAAGATGAATCTTCAACAAGAGTTGAATTTTTAACCGAGAAGATTAATTTTCTAACAAAAAGAAGAATGTTCAACAAAATAAATAAATTTCAAACCAAATAGTTGAATTTTCGACCAAGAAGATTAATTTTCAACAAAGAAAAAGAATTTTCAATAAAATATATACATTTCTAACCAAATAGTTGAATTTTCAACCAAGATTAATTTTTTACCAAAGAAAAAACGAATTTTCAACAAATTACATAAATCGTCGACCAAAAAGTTGAATTTTTAAACTAAAATAGATCAGTTTTTTATCATAATTTGAATAAAAGTACGAAAAACTAAAACCATTTTTACAGGAATATACAAATAAATAGAATAAATTTCAACCAAAATTACAGAAAAGTACAAGTTTTTTCTGTTATTGGGACGAATTTTGTACTTTATTTTTAATTTTTTTACTTTTCTATAGGAAAAAGAAAAAATTGGCTGTTTGTATTTAATTGTATTTTTTTGTTAAATTTTGTACATTTTATTACAAAAATGTACATGTTTTAACAAAAAATTACAGTTGTAGAAATGTTGTACAACAAAGTAGTTCAATTTTCAACCAAAGTTCAGTTTTCAACTTAAAAAGATGAATTTTCAACAAAAAATGTAGAACGTTTTTTGTTGAAAAATCATCAGTTTTGTAGAAATTTTTCTTGTTCATATTTCAACCAAAAAATATTTTTAATTCAAGTCAAAAACAGTTGAATTGAAATTGAAGAAGAAAAGACAAATTTTAAACCAAATATTTGATTTTTCAACTAAAACAGATTAATTTTCAACCAAACAGTTGTAATTTTAACCAAAAAAGATTGAATTTCCACAAAAAGAGATTTTTAAGACGAAAAACAAATTTTTTGGAAGAGATTTGAATTTTCAATTCAAGTGGACGAATTTTCTTACCAACAAGACATTTTTAATAAAACAGTTAAATTTTCGAACAAAAAATATGAATCTTTCACAAAATCTTTGAATTTTCAATAAAAGAATTAACTTTTCATCAAAATAGTTGAATTTTCAACAAATCATTTCAATTTGCAACCTACAAAGTTGTATTATCAACCAAATAGTTTAAGTTTCAAATAAAAAAGATAAATCTTCGACAAAAAATGGAATAGTTAAATTTTCATAACAAAAAAATTAATTTTAACCAAAAAAATATGAATTCTTCACAAAAAAGTTAAATTTTTATCCAAAGAGATGATATTTCAACTAAAATCATGATTTTTTAATAACAAAAATTTTCACCTAAGCAGTTAAACTTTTACCCAAGTAGTTGCATTTTGAAGCGAAAGGATGAATTTTCTGAAAAAAGAGTTTAATTTTCAACTGTAAAATATTAATTTTTAACAAAAAAAATTAATTTTCAACCAAGTAGTTGAATCTTCAACCAAAAAAATGCATTTTTTCAACATTCAACCAAATAGTTGAATTTTCAACTATAAGCGATTTCAATTTAAAATCATGCATGGAATAAATGAATTTTTAGTTTAAAAAATTAATTTTCAACAAAAAAAAACAAATTATAACAAAATAGTTAAATCTTCAAACAATAAAATGAATTTTGAACAAAGTAGTACAACTTTCAACCAAGTAGTAGAATTTTCGAAAAAAAAACACTTTTTAACAAAAAAGATTAATTTTCATCAAAATAATTAAATTTACAAACAAATAGTAGAATTTATAACTAAAAAAGATTAATTCTGAACAAAAAATACAATAGTAGACTCTATAATTCTCTTCAGTTCTCTGCAATTAAAAAAAAAACTTACTTTTAACCAAAAATAGTTGGATTTTCTTATCGGGTTCTATTTTCAGTTTACATTTAAGCAAAAAAAAACGAAAAAAAAAGGCGAAAAGGAGAATTTTCTTGAAAACAGGGGAAAAAAGGCATTCTTTAAAAAAGGGAAAAAGAGGGGAATAGGCGAAGGATTTTGAAGTCTGGACAACAGTCATACCTAATTTTATAAACTTCAATCTTCACTTTATCGAAAATTTTAGTGATGCATTCGAGACAATTTCGAGAAAATTCGAGATATTCTTGAAACATGTTCAGGTGAACTCAAAACTTCATGAAGATCGAGAATCTCAACTAAAAAATTTCGAAATCTCGAGTCGAGAATCTCGAAACTTTTTATTTGAGATTCTCGAT
>CAKNYM010053093.1:223806-274677 GCA_932195095.1 Andricus curvator
CTCCGTAAAGAAACAAACTAAATTACAAAGTCAAAATAAAGTATATAAACTTTAAAAGCCACTTTTGAGTACAAATTTGTGAAAAATTTGTTAATTTTAAATAGACTAAATTCCCTGAAAAACTAAAAAAACTAGCTGTGAATTCTATCTGAGTGTTTCCACTTTGTTTGTATTTATAATTCTATGGTGCTCATTTCACGAGCACTTTGCTTCCTGTTAGCAAATATATTTTTCTTCCTCATAGAGGAAGCATTAGTTATTTTTTTCAATAATAGACAAACTGAAGTCTTCATTTTGATCAATTTAAAAATAGAAATGTACAAAAATACAAAATTACAAAATAATACAAACAATTTTTGAAATACAAAGACAAATCAGACAAATCAAATTTTGAATTCGAAATGATAATTTTTCGAGCTGGAAAAGGGAAGGGAAAAGTTCTGTCGCACCCTATCCCTTTGTCAGCTTTATGATTTTTTTTTAAATTGTCAGAATTATTCTATTTGAAAATTTATGATCAAAAAATCTTTTCTATTCATGCGTCGTCAACTTTGAATTATGTTGATGAAAAAAGTTTTTCTGTTAGAAACGGATAATTCATATATTATAAATGAGCATAACTTCCTTAATCTTCAATAAAGTGTATTAATATTATAGATCAATCGATTTTCCTCGAATCAAGGAATCTTTTCCGTTCTTGCATCAATTGTAAATTATGTTAGTGAAAAAAAGTTTATCTATAAAAAACCGTGTTTTCAAATATTATGCATAACCATAGCTGCCTTACTCTTCAATAAAATGTATCAATGCTATAGATCAATCGATTCATCTTGAATCAACATCAACTTTTCTATTCTCGCATCAACTTTGAATTATGAGAATCAGAACATTTTTAGTATAAAAATCGATTTTTAAAATATATAAATTACCATAACTTCCCTACTCTTTAATAAAATGTATTAATATTGTAGGTCAATCGATTCGTTTCGAACCAAGGAATCTTTTATATTCGTGCATCAACTTTGAATTATATTGAAGAAAAAAGTTTTACTATAAAAAACCGTATTTGCAAATATTATGCATTACCATAGCTTCCTTACTCTTTGATAAAATGTATTAATATTATAGGTCAATCGATTCGTCTGGAATCAACACATCTTTTCTGTTCTTGCATCAACTTCGAATTATTTTAATGAAAAAAGCTTTACTATAAAAAACCGATTTTCAAAATCGACGCCTCCATTCAATATGAGTCTATGTGCTAACAGCGCTCTGTATCAGACTATTCCCTATGGCCTATGCTTATACTTATACACAGCGCATAGTCTCATACACGGCGCTGTCAGCACATAGACTGATATTGAATGGAGGCGTCGAAATATATAAATTACGATGACTTCCCTATACTCCTTAATAAAATGTATCAATATTATAGGTCAATCGATTCGTCTCGAACCAAGGAATCTTTTATATTCTTGCATCAACTTTGAATTATATTGAAGAAAAAAGTTCACTATAAAAAACCGTATTTTTAAATATTATGCATTAACATAGCTTCCTTAATCTTCAATAAAATGTATTAATATTATAGGTCAATCGATTTTTCTCGATCCAAGGAATCTTTTATATTCTTGCATCAACTTTGAATTATGTCAATGAAAAAAGTTTTACTATAAAAAACCGCTTTTTAAAATATATAAATTACCATAACTTCCCTACGCTTCAATGAAATATATTAATAGTATAGCTGTTGGCCCGTCGTGGGTGTGGTGGGCCCACATTGGTAGTAAATATCCACCTAGAAACACTACCCGAATCGGGTAGTGAGGCAATGAACTTTCGAGTTCGAACTGCTAATCAATGTATGTATGTATAGGTCAATCGATTCGTCTCGAACCAAGGAATCTTTTATATTCTTGCATTACCTTTGAATTATGTCAATGAAAAAAGTTTTACTATAAAAAACCGATTTTTAAAATATTATTAAGTGCTAAAAAAAATGCAACAAATATTTTTAGAAATCCTTTGGTCAGTTTCAAGATATTAGTCGGGAAAATAAGCCCTCCAAATTTCATCAATTTATCTGCAACCGTTTTCAAGTTATCGTGTTCACAAAAAAGTGTGACATCCACACATCCACACACACACACATCCAGACAATTGCTTAGAACATTGTATTAGACATTTTTAAATTGGGGAAGGTTCAATTAAATGAATTAAATTTTTTTTTTTATGTTACCATTACAAAGCTTCCTCTATGAGGAAGCAAAATCAGCCTCATTTGAATAATTTCTGGAAATTTGTCTAGAAAAGTGAGCTCGTTTTAAAAAATTTAAATTTTCTAAAATTATTTAAACTTTTTAAAACAAGCTCACTTCTCTAGGAAAAATTTCAAAAATTATTCAAATTGTACGATTTTAGGTAATAGTATGAATACTCAGTAGTACGAATGTTTGGTGCATTAAAGCGAGATATTTTCAGAAACTAAACGTTTAACAAGATTTTATAAAAAAATTGGTGTATTTCAGGAATCGATAACCTAGGTCCCTAGGATCTATTAGAGTTAAAACATTCTACTTTTTTTTATTTTTCAGAGAATTTAGTCTACTTAAACTTAAAAAAGCAACATTTTCATCAAAATTTTCACTACAAATGAGATATTTAAAAAATATATTAAATTTTACACAAAATTTTCACGCAGATGTCGCTTCTGAAGGACATATATTCCAAATTATTAGAGCTAGAACATTTTTGTTTTTATTTTTTTTATTTAAGATCAAAATGAAATATACTTTCTTATGAATAGTTTAATGTAAAGAAAACAGAACATAAAAGATTCATCATTTAAAATTAGACTTTCAAACCACCTCCTTTTCAGCTCATTAGAGACAAATACATAACAAAGGAAAAAAGAGGAAGAAAAAGGAAAAAGTCAACCAAAACGAACCTCTCACTTTTTCTTTATTCTTTCACCGTCTTTTTTTATACTACTAGGGAACCAACATGTTTCGAGGTCAATTTAGACCTCATCAGGGATTATTTATAGGAACACTAAAGGTATGAAAAATTAACATAATAGCTGAAAAAAATTTATAGACATTAATCAAAATGTAATTTAGTCTAATATACTCCATTTCATTAGCGAGAAAATGATTATTCCATAAAGAATTTTTTTTCACTTGTAAGCAAAAGAAATTAATTGATCTAATTAATAAACCTATTCCATACTTTGTTGTATCTTGAGAGATCCTTTTTTAAATTAATAGCTTTGTCATCCTTTCTCTTTATATTTGTCTCTAATGAGACAGAAAGAAGGTGTTTTGGAAGTCTGATTTTGAATTATGAATCGTTTATGCTCTCTTTTTTTTGCATTAAATTATTCATAAGAAAGTAGATTTCATTTCGATAAATACAATTTTTAAATAGAGATACTAAACTTATGGCTCGTTGATCGTTCCAATCTGCAGGGTTTGCTTATGAATATTTTAAGAGTTCTTTTAATTGATGCCAACTAATTTTTAACTTAATTTCTTAAAAGAAATCTTTTCATTTAAATTTGGTATAAAGAATGTTTTAAATATTAGCAATCCCAGAAATGTATACATTTTTAGATTGTTTCTTTTCCTATTTGGAAAACGTAATAATCTAAATAGATTGGTTCAGAATCAACCACACATTATTTTTCTTTTAGTTTTAAGGAAAATTTTATATAATTTATTTTGACTTCTCAATATTTTTTGTACAAAATGTGCCAGAAATAACAAATTTACCAAAAAACGGATTTTTTAATCGTTTTAAACAAATTTAAAAGGGGTTCAGCATACTGCTTCTCATGGCATCTTTTTTTTTGACCCAAGCCAAGGTTTGAAAAAGACTGCGCTCAAAAAGTCAAAACCCAAGATATTTTAAAAAGTCATCAAAACGATTTTTCTCATTTTCGGCCTAAAATATTTGGAAGGTGTCCCCAAAAATGAATGAGGAAAAATAACCGGGGTTGGCAAGCACCGTTTCAGTGAAAGTTGGTTCCAGCGTTCTCTGGTTGGTTCAAGCTAGACTTGCGTGGTTTATGACTTTATGGAAGGCCCCTAAATAAGAAAAAATGACTTTTCAAATTAAACAGGTTTTTTTTTAGTTGAGTCACTTGAGTGGTGCAGAGAGAAACTTGAGGGGAAAACCACTCCCAAAAATGTGGTCCAGGGGAGGTGCATTACCCCGGATGATATCGGATTAGCCTGGATTACCGCTATTTATATACAAATTATATAAATTATGGTGGATCATTCCGCCTACACTGGACTCCCGTAAATTATTGGCCAAAAAAGGAATAATTTTTAACCAAATAGTTGAATTTTAAATAGAATACATGAATATTTAAGAAAGTAATTGAATTTTTAACTAAAAAATCTCTCCGCTGCGCGAGTACATTCTCATCGCGCGCCTGTCGGATCTCACGTACGCTTCGTGATAGTTAGTTTTCACGTAAAACTAATACCTTGTTATTATGATGTAAACGTAAAAAGATAAATGTTTAACCAAATTGTTACATTTTCAAATAAAAAAAAAGAAAATTTTAGCCAAAAATAGAATAGTTCAATTTTCAGATCAAAAATTAATTTTCAAGAAACTACTATCTGTTTCAAAAATCCTGGCCCCTCTACAAATCATTGAATAACTCAATAAAAAAATCGCTTAAAAAAAGGACAAACAACTTGTCAATCATCATTTTATTACGAATAAGTACAATATAATTTGATTGCGATGCGTCCATAACTTTCGATGCAAATTTGCAGTGAAGGTGAAAAAACGTGGTTAAAAGAATTTTTAAATAGTTTCTTTTTTAACCAAAGACATGAATTGTTGAAGGAAAAGATTAATTATCTACCAAAAAAAAAAAAAAAAAGACAAATTTTCAAAAAATACATGAATTTTCAACTAAAAAAATATGAATTTTTATTCAAAAATTCTATTACAAAATATTAATTTTTCACTCAAAAAAAAACAACTAATTTTCAACCAAGTAGTTAAATTTTCATCCAAAAAGATGAATTTTCAACGAAAATGAAGAATTCACAATCAAATAGTTGAATTTTCAATCAAATAGTGGAATTTTGAAGAGAAAGGATTAATTTTCTACCAAAAAAGTTGAATTTTCAACAAAAAAGTTGAATTTTAAACGAAAATGAAGAATTTTCAATCAAAAGGATGAATTTTCAACCAAATAGTGGAATTTTCAACAAAAAACATGAATTTTAACCAAGAAGATTAATTCTCTCCCGAAAAAGACAAATTTTCAACCAAATAGTTGAATTTTCAATTAAAAAAGAAAAAATTTTATTCAAAAATGGAATAGTTAAATATTTCATTTGAAAAACTAATTTTTCACCCAAAAAAAACTAACTTTTTATTATTATTATTATACCATTAAGCCATTTCCCTTTCGGGGTAGGCGTGACTTGCTCGGTGCAACCAAATAATTAAATTTTTAACCAAAAAGATTAATTTTCAACAAAAATGACTACTTTCCAATCAGATAGTTGAATTTTAAACCAAATAGTTGAATTTTAAATAGAATACATGAATTTTTAAGAAATTAATTGAATTTTTAACTAAAAAATCTGTCCGCTGCGCGAGTACATTCTCATCGCGCGCCTGTCGGATCTCACGTACGATAGTCAGTTTTCACGTAACACTAATACCTTCTTATTATGATGTAAATGTAAAAAGATAAATTTTGAACCAAACAGTTGAATTTTCAAATAAAAAAGATCAATTTTCAGCCAAAAATAGAATAGCTCAATTTTCAGTTAAAAAATTAATTTTCAAGAAACTAGTTAAATTTTCAACCAAAGATATGAATTTTCAACTAAAATAATAAATCTTTAACTACACTACTTTAATTTTATGTAAAAAAATCAATTTTCAGTCGAATAGAAAAATGTTCAACTAAAATAAAGAATTTTTAAATAAATAGTCTAATTTTTAACCAAAAACATTAATTCTCAAACAAAAAGATTAATTTGCTACCAAAAAAGACAAATTTTCAAAAAAATACATGAATTTTTAAATAAAAAAAAATTCCTTTTTATTCAAAAATTCAATATTTAGATTTCTATTACAAAAAATTGGTTTCTACCCCAAAAAAACTAATTTTCAACCAAGTACTTAAATTTTCATCCAAAGAGATGAATTTTCAACGAAAATGCAGAATTCACAATCAAATAGTTGAATTTTCAATCAAGTAGTGGAATTTTCTACCAAAAAGATTAATTTTCTACCAAAAAAGTTGAATTTTCAACAAATTACATGAATTTTCAACAAAAAAGTTGAATTTTCAACTAAAAAAGATGAATTTACAACCAAAGAGATGAATTTTCAACGAAAAATATGAATTTTAAACGAAAATGAAGAATTTTCAACCAAATAGTTGAATTTTCAATTAAAAAAGAAAAAATTTTATTCAAAAATGGAATAGTTAGATATTTCATTTGAAAAATTAATTTTTTACACAAAAAAACTAACTTGCAACCAAATAATTAAATTTTTAACCAAAAAGATGAATTTCCAATCAGATAGTTGAATTTTAAACCAAATAGTTGAATTTTAAATAGAATACATGTATTTGTAAGAAAGTAATTGAATTTTTAACTAAAAAATCTGTCCGCTGCGCGAATACATTCTCATCGCGCGCCTATAGCGCGCGCCTGTCGAATCTCGAGTACGCTTCGCGATAGTCAGTTTCCACGTAAAACTAATACCTTCTTATTATGATGTAAATGTAAAAAGATAAATTTTTAACCAAACTGTTGAATTTTCAAATAAAAAAGATCAATTTTCAGCCAAAAATAGAATAGTTCAATTTTCAGATCAAAAATTAATTTTCAAGAAACTAGTTAAATTTGCAACAAAAGATATGAATTTTCAACGGAAATAATAAATCTTTACCTATAATAGTTCAATTTGATGTAAAAAAAATAAATAAATTTTGATTCAAAGAGAAAAATGTTCAACTAAAATAAAGAATTTTTAAATAGTTTAATTTTTAACCAAAGACATGAATTCATAAACGAAAGGATTAATTTTCTACCAAAAAAGACAAATTTTCAAAAAAAGACATGAATTTTCAACTAAAAAATATGAATTTTTATTCAAAAATTCAATAGTTAGATTTCTATTACAAAAAATTAGTTTTTTACCCCAAAAAAACTAATTTTCAACCTAGTAGTTAAATTTTCACCCAAGGAGATGAATTTTCAACGAAAATGAAGAATTCACAATCAAATAGTTGAATTTTCAATCAAATAGTGGAATTTTCAACCAAAAAGATTAATTTTCTACCAAAAAATTTGAATTTTCAACAAAATACATGAATTTTCAACAAAAAAGATAAATTTTCAACGAAAAAGATCGATTTTCAACCAAAGAGATGAATTTCCAACGAAAAAAAAAAATAATTTTAAACGAATACAAATGAAATTTTTTTTTCAAAAATGGAATAGTTAGATATTTTATTTAAAGAATTAATTTTTTACAAAAAAAAACTAACTTGCAACCAAATAATTAAATTTTTAACCAAAAAGATGAATTTTCAACGAAAATGACTAATTTTCAATCAGATAGTTGAATTTTAAACCAAATAGTTGAATTTTCTATCAAAAACATGAATTTTTATCCGAGAAGATTAATTTTCTACTCAAAAAATTGAATTAAAAAAAATAGTTCAGTTTTCAACCAAAAAGATAACTTTGTAAGCTATAGCTTAAAAATGTATCTTTATTATCTTTATCTTTATTCTATAGAATCTTAGTTTTCTACAACAAGAAAAACGAAATTTCAACAAAATACACGAACTTTCAACTGCGAAAGAGAAATTTTCACAAAAAATGAACTAGTTAAATTTGCAGTTCACAAAATTAATTATTAACAAAAAAAAAGGAAAAAATTTCAAGAAATTAGTTAAATTTTGAACCAAACCATTTTCAACTAAAATCAAGAATCTTCAACCAGAAAACTACATTTTTAACAAAGTAGTTCAATTTTCAATCAAGAAGTTGAATTTTCAACTAAAAAAACAGAAGTTTTTAACTGAAAATGGAATAGTTAAACTTTCAGTTAAAAAAATTATTTTCAATCAAAAAAATACGAATTTTCAACAATACAGTTGAATTTTCAACCAAAAAATGACTTTTTAACAAAATTGTTGAATTTCCTACAAAGTAGATTATTTTTCACCAAATAGTTAAATTTTCAACCAAAATCATAAATATTCAACAAAGAAGATTAATTTTCTACCGAAAAAGATCATCAAAATACATAAACTTGTAAACTAAAAAATATCAGTTTTGAACAAAAAGTGAAATAGTTAAATTTTCAATTAATAAAATTAATGTAAAAAAAACCAACAAATTTTCAACAAAATAATTGAAATTGATTTGAATTACCTATTTAAATTACTCCAAATTACATGGATTACCCTGGATTACAAATTAATTACTTGGATTGCATAAATTACTTAGGAACTGGATTTCAATTGGATTACGCTGGATTACTCCAGTTATAAGTGGATTACTTCGAATTGCCTGGATTGCTCTTGATTACAAATTAATTACTTGGATTACCTAAATTACTTCGAATTACCTCGATTACAATTTTATTCTCGATTTTATTACCCTGTATTATAGATGGATTAAACTGGATTGTAATTGGATTACGCTGGATTAGTTCAGACAATAAGTGGATTATTCCAAATTTCCTGGATATCTCTGGATTATAAATCAATTACTTGGATGACCTAAATTACTTCGAATTAGCTAGATTACAATGACATTGCCCTGATTATAGGTGAATTCAAAGTGGATTAAGCTGAATTACTCCAGATTATAAGTGAATTACTCCGAATTGGTTCAATTAGTATGTATTATAAGATTTGGTTACCTAACTTGGATTACCTAATTTGGACTACCTAACTTGGATTACCTAACTTGGATTACCTAACTGGGAACTTGGGTTACCTAAATTGCTTTTAAATACTTAGATTACAATTGTATTACCCTGAATTATATAGGTGGATTAAAAGTGGTTCACACTGGATTACTCCAGATTAGAAGTGGATTACTCCGAATTGCCTGGATCACTCTAGACTCTAGATTATAAGTTATTTACTTGGATTACCTAAATTACTTCGAATTACCCCTTCGAATTGCCAACAGCCATACCACGCTGAAAAAACCAGTTCTCGTCAGATCACTGAAGTTAAGCAGCGTTGGGCGCGGTTAGCACTTGGATGGGTGACCATTCGAGAAAACTGAGTGCTGTTGGCACATCGTGGGTGTGGTGAGCCCACACTTGTAGTTATTTACTACAAGTTATCAACCTAGAAACACTACCCGAATCGGGTAGTGTCACGCCTACCCCGAAAGGGAAATGGCTTAATGGTATACCCTGGCGAAAGTTTCGGATAGGAATTCATCCCTAACCAATCCGAAGTCATCCGAATCATTCTGGAATCTGTATCCGAACCATTCCGAGTTAATCCGAACCAATCCCGAGCAAGTCACGCCTACCCCGAAAGGGAAATGGCTTAATGGTATAATAATAATCCGGAAAAAGTTTTACATTTCGTTCGATCGAAATCGGTTAAACATTAATCCGACTCAATCCGAATCAATCCCAACCAAATTTCCAACCCGAATGAACCCGAACTCGGATTGACCTAAACCAATTTTTAATCCGAATGAATCCAATTCAATCCGATCTCGGATTCATTCGGATTGAAGATCAGTTTAGGTCAATCCGAGTTCGGATTGATTCGGATTCATTTGAATTGAAAATTTGGTTCGGATTGGTTCGGATTGAACCGGATTGAGTTGGATTAATTTTTAACCGATTTGGATCGAACGAAATGTTGAAATTTTTTCGGATTGGTTCGGATTGATTCGGGTTGGTGCGGATAAAGATTCCGGAATAATTTGGAATTAGGAATGAATTCCTATCCGATACTTTCACCAGGATACCTATAGATTACAATGGTATTACTCTGGATTATATATGGATTAAACTGGATTCCAAGTGGATTACTCTGCATTACTCGGATTTTAAACGGATTACTCTGAATTGCCTTCATAATTATGGATTATAAGATAGTTACTTGGATTACCTCAATTACTTTTAATAACCCAGATTAAAATTGTATTAATCTGGATCATAGGTTGATTAAAGTGGATTACTCTGGATTACTTCGGATTACTTCTGATTACACTGGAATACCGGATTACATCGGATTACCAGAGTTGCTTCCCCCTCGGCGAAAATCAACTTCAATCTGCAAAACGAGATTCAAATCAGATTCATTGTTGCCAGAGGCTTTTTCTTAGTATTTCGAAGTAATTTGATTTTCTACATACCCTATGAATGTTCGTGTTCTACGAACAGGACGCCAGTAATTAGGAACAGCTTTCAGATTCAGTTCAGAGATAAACGCCTGGTTACAGTTAAACGCTAGTTCTTGCCTGACATCAGGGGGATTTTTAAATTAAAGATAACATGCTTACGTATATTCATAACCAGTGGTGTAGTTCTAAAAAATAAAGTGGCCTGGCGGTACTTTTATAGAAACTTTGACTTACGATGCAAACTTAGAAAATAAACTACAGACTTGGTCTCTAACTTAGGAAATTGAATTCTTGAAAATTATCTGAAACTTACAGAAAGTATCTTGAAATTTACCGAAGATTTATGTCAAGTTACCAAAAAATGTATAAGAATTACTGCAAAGTTCCTGGAAATTTATGGTCATTATTGTAAATTCATTAATATTCATATAAAGCAACAAATATTTACAATATTTGAAGCAGGGGAAACCACCCTACAATGGCTAGCGCATCCTACAGTGGATAATCAATTATTAAAAATAGTAATCTTTGTAAAACTAGAACATTGTGCGCGCTACGAGCGCAATAATTACCCTTTCTTTAGAAAAAAAACTCGGTTCATTTTCCAATATTTTGTTCATTTTTATATAAAAATTTTATTTTTAACTTTCAAGATAAATGAAAAATGTCCCATTATTTATGTTAATGTTTAAACTGAGACCAATTCCAGATTATTGTTAAATAACAGTCGAAATGGTATTTTTACAATAAAAGAAAAATAGCCATTGTTGCACATTTTCATTGCACTCTTTACATTTAAATAATAATTTTGAAAACCAAAACTTACCACAATCGGTTAATCTTTGCTAGTTCTATTAAAAATTATCATTTTTCAATATGAATACATTTTAGAAAAACGGAAAAATGTGGAATTTACAAGGTATTTAAAGAAGTTCATGCTCAAATCATTCTGTCAATTTTTCATTGGTTCCAGGATTTTTGTCCCAATATATGTTGATTTGATAACTTCTTAATTCAAAAATCAACTATTTTTTTGGAATTTTTGTTGTAAATTTACTTTTTTAATTGAAAATTTAACTATTCCATGTTTTATTTAACATTTATATTGAAAATTCAGCTATTCGGTTGAAAATTTCTGTATTTTTTTGAAACGTTGTCTTTTATGGTAGAATATCTTAATCTTCTTGGTGACTAATTCACTTTTTTTGTGGAAAATTCATTTATTTTTTTAAAAATTGATGTTTTTTGGTAGAAAATTAATCTTTTTGGTTGACAATTAATTTTTTATCTGAAAATTACATTGTTTACTGAAAATTTAACTATTCTTTTTTTTTGTCAAAAATTCATTTGTTTGGTAGAAAAATGAACTATTTTGTTGAAAATTCATCTATTTTGTTGAAAATTTGTTTGTTTTTGTACAAAATCCTTTCTTCTAATTGAAAATTCAACTATAAAATAATTTTTTGCTTAAAAATTTAACTATTTTGTTGAAAATTCGTTTGTTTTTTGGTGAAACTGAATTTTTCTAATTTCTTCACTCGAAAATTCAGCTATTAAGATGAAAATTTCTATAGTGTTTAACAAAATAAATAAATATTCAACCAAAATGGTGAATTAGTCACCAAGAAGATTAATATTCTGGACTAATTAACCTTTTTGGTTGAAAATTCCTTTACAAATTAAAAATTTGTTTCAAAATTCATGTATTTAAAAAAAAATTAATATTCTTGGTTGAAAATTCATTTTGTGATTGAAAATTAGTTTTTTCAAATTAAAAATTAATTTTTTAACTGAAAATTTAACTATTATATTTGTCGTCGAAAATTTATATTTTTTTATAGACATTTAATCTTCTTAGTTGAAAATTCATATGATTGGTTGAAAATTCATTTATTTTGTTGAAAATGTATCTTTTTTGGTAGAAAATTCATCTTTTGGGTTGAAGATTCATTTTTTTGTTTAAAGATTTATTATTTTAGTTAAAAATAAGTTTCCTTAATTAAAAATTTAACTATTTTGTTGAAAATTAGTTTTTTTTGTTGAAAATGAATTTTTTTACTGAGAATGTGGCTTTTCCATTTTTGTTAGAAAATTGATTTTTTGAAGTTGAAAATTCACTTCTCGTCTTCTTTTTGGGTCGAAAATTCAATTATTCTGATGGAAAATGCATATTTTTGGTTTGAAAATTCAACTTTTTGTGAAAAATTCATTTGTATTATTGTGTTGATTTTTTAAAAACTTTTTATTGGGTTAGTTTGAGTTCTTTGTAATTATTAGTTTTTACAAATCTCTGACCGATTTCAAGATGATTTGAATTTTAGATTTAAAAAAAATTTTATATTCTGTTTACTGTTATCATCATTTTCAAAGAAAACTCAAAATGTTAATTTTTTTTTTGTATTTTAAAAATCTTTAAGTTGGGTTATTTTGAGTTGCTCGAAAAGAAACCCCCTCTGCAAAAACATTAAAATTTTGGTCGAAAGCGATTCCCCTCTTTGAAACCCTGAAAATGTTGTTAGTTTTCACGTACCTGTGACCCCTTTCGAGATAACTCAAAATTTTGATTTTGTTTTGCATTTTGAAAACACTTTCTTCCCTTTCCCCTACGTTTAGAGTGACTAACAATGAAATATAACTAACTCGACTGATCTTTTATTGTATTCTAAATTTTCAACTATTTAATTAATTCATTGTAATAATTAATCCAGAAATGTTGACTTTTGAAATTTGCGCCTACTTGAATTATCGAGTTATCGAATCTTGCTCCCGATTCTCGACAGCTGATTGGCTGATTCTACTGTGACCTGCTGTGACTTACATTATATGTCAATGGCTAACTGAATTGACCAATAGGGTTCAGGGACTACGCATGAAGTTAGCCGAAATGCATGTACTTTTTGTAAAAGGATAATTAATTTAATTCAATTAATGATTCAGATACTATAGCCTAATTAATAATTATTCAATGTAGGTTGCGCCTGTACCTTCCCAGCAGGTACAGTGAACTTTCACTTATTCCAAGGGCCGAGAAACGTAAACATTCGGATATCGCAAGTCTGCAGGGGCCCCCACCTCTACCGCGAGTCGTGGGGTCTTGCATCAATGCGCGCGCTGTAAGCATCTGTACGTCCTTACATTTGCGCATACACTGAGCGAAGAATTCACGTGTAGTTCGGGTTTACACCCTAATAGTTCGGCTGGTTTCTCTTTTTTTTTTGTTTCACACGAAGGTTTGGCGCGCTTGCACTACTGAGACGTGCGATGACCCCAACCATTCGGGTGCTCACCCGAAACAGCAGCGGCCGAAGTGGTGGGGCGCCCGCCCGAATACTTGGGGAGCTTGCACGAATGATTCGGGTAGTGGCACGAATGATTCAGGTCGTTAGACAACTCAAATCAATTAAAAATCTTACACGTTAATGATTATCCAAAGAAAAACCAGATAACTAGTTACACTTTATTCCACTGACATGTCGCACATGAACAATAAAATCGAAATAAACTAGAAACAGTGACATTCGGGAAGAGCCTGATGTTCATCAGCTGCGGCCATTAGCGAACATGCGCAAACATCGAACGCGCAACATCCAACGCGGTTGACGACTCGAATCTCCCGAATCATTCGTGCAAGCTCCCCAAGTATTCGGGCGGCCGCCCCACCACTTCAGCCGCTGCTGTTTCGGGTGAGCACCCGAATGGTTGGGGTGATCGCACGTCTCAGCAGTGCAAGCGCGCCAAACCTTCGTGTGAAAAAAAAAAGAGAAACCACAAGAACTATTGGGGTGTAAACCCGAACTACACGGTAATTCTTCGCTCAGTGCACATGCAAACGAGGGCTTCGCGCTCTTCGGGCCTCTTTTTAATTGGTCAGCCACGGACTCGGGCGAGACTGTACGTGACAGTGGTGGGAGTTGAAGGGGCTTCGCCACCTGAAATATCCGAGCGGAGAGAGACTTGGAATAAGTGAGCCTTGGAATAAGTGAGAGTTCACTGTGCATGACATTAAATGACGGCTGATGACTGTTCATCAACAGACGACATTACGAAATTAAAAAAGTAATAATTTTGCAATGTGCGGTTTGGAGATAAGATAGGATTCAAAATAGAAAATTCTGAGAAAACTATAGAAGCAAGTGGTTTTTATGAGCTATACTTTCAAAATTTTGAAACATTTTTTTTCTTCAATTTTTACAATAAAGTGGAGAAAAAACGAAATGGGCTTTACCCAGTTGTCATACCCAATTATTTTAAAGTGCCTTTTTTATGTTTTAAATCTAGGAAATACTTCAAAAACATTTAAAATGATTTTTTAGTTTAAAACACATCACATGGTATATACACATGAAACATAAAACGTCAGTGTAATCCTCATTATCATTCTCTTAGTAAGAGCGAGAGAAAACAAAAGTTCGGATCATTTTTTGAGAATCCGTGTTTTCAATTTTTTAAATTCAAATACTCATAACGTTGTTAAATTTTTTCGACAAATCGGTAAGATACGTGTCCTCTTATTCCCTTTGAAAAACAACATTTTCGTATCATAATATAATCTATGATCCATTGCGATAAATATATTTTTATAAGTTATTGCTGACATAAAGTGGGTTCCATACGGGCTTAAAATTAAATTCTTAATACTGTATAAATGACCCTTTAAATTTTAACTAGAACGATTTTTCGTGCGACAAGAAAGCGGTCTGGCGTCGCCAGGCCTTCGAAAAAAGCGCCAGAGGGCCCGCCAGGTCTCGACTACAGTCTACACCACTGGTCATAACTGCTATATGGGTTCTCGCAAATCTCTTTTTAAATGGAGAATTGCTTTGGCTGCACGTGAGAGAAATTTCTACGTCGAAAATAACGTTATACTATATTATAGTAATTACAGTGTAATGTACAAATTAAATTAGTATTTTCACCAAACAAGTGTCTGGAGATTTAACGGCGTTCTTTTGAATGGGGATTATTTTATATTATTAATTTTCCCTTATAATCTAACTAGTAATTATAGTAGAGTTTAATTTTATTCTCATGTAATAAGGAGTAATAAAACACTTGAGAGAATTTAATGTGCAGGTTCGATAAATTTAGACTTTACAGTATTTTCCCTTTTCCCCTTTTTTCCCCTGTTTTAAAGA
Organism: Andricus curvator; assembly: GCA_932195095.1. NCBI lineage: Eukaryota > Metazoa > Arthropoda > Insecta > Hymenoptera > Cynipidae > Andricus > Andricus curvator. The sequence continues at coordinate 239,330 of CAKNYM010053093.1, forward strand.
ATTCCTCTTTTTTTCCTTGTTTTCATGATCATGAAACTTCGCCTTTTTCCTCTTTTTCTCGTTTTTTGGTTGAAAAGTCTACTATTGTATTTTTTCGGTCGAAAATTTATATTTAAAATTTAAAATTAATCTTTTCGAATTAAAAATTTAACAAATAGATAAATTTTTAATTCGAATTTTTCAGTAGAAAATTATTCTTGGTTGGAAATTCATCCTTTTTGTTTAAAAATTACACTGTTTGTCAATAAATTATGCTCTTTTGGTTGAATTCAACTGTTTTCTATTTCAAATTAATTAAAAGAGCCATAGAGATTTATAGTCCAATATAGGAAAATTGCAATATTTCTCCCAACCAGAAAATCAGAATTTTCTAAAACATTCCCTGTTGTTTTAAGGGAGGTTTAAATCTTCTCCAAATGTATCTCCGGGAAGACTTTTAGAAAGAAAAAAATTAATTCTCAGAGTTGCATATTTGTTTTTTTTTGTTAAAAATTTATTTTTTAAAATTTTTTTAAGTTGAAGATTCATAATTTTTTTGGCAATACACCTCTTTGGTTGAAGAGTCAACAATTTTTAGTTAAAAATTCAATTATTTTGTTGAAAAATCGACAATTTTAATAGAAAGTCATTCTTATCGGTTTAAAAATGAACAATTTGGTTGAAAATTAACTTTTTTGCTGAAAATTCATATTTGCGGGATGAAAATTTAATTGTTCTGTATAAAATTTGCATTTTTGACTTGAAAATTTGAATATTTGGTTGTAATTTTTTTTCTCTGTTGACTGAAGAATTTTTCTTGGTTGATAATTCGTCTTTTTGGTTAAAAAATTATTCTGGTTCGGTTCAAAACTATTTTGTGGAAAATTCGTCTTTTTTAAATCCACGGTTTTTTTTATTTAAAACGAAAATCTTTTATGGTTGAAGTATCAACTGTATATTACAATTTTCGTTGATAATTCTCCTTTCTTGGTTGAAAATTCAACTATTTGGTTGACAGTTGAACTACTTTGTTAGACATTCATTTTTTTTGTTAAATATTAATCATTTTAGTTGAAAGTATATTTCTTCAGTTGAAAAGTTAGCTATTCAATTTTTGTTTACAAAATTATCTTTTTCAGTTAAAAATTCAAATATTTTGTTGAAACAATCATTTTTTTAACATTAATTTTTTAACTGAAAATTTAACTATTTCATTTTCTGTTTAAAATTTTATCTTTTTTAGTTGAATATTTAACTATTTGGTGGAAAATTCAGCTATTTGGTTAGAGTTAAGCTCCTTTTTTAAAAATTCATTTCTTTTGGTTCAAAATTTAACTATTTTGTTAAAAATAAAATTTTTTTTGTGAAGAATTCATTTTCTTGACTGAGCATTTAACTGTTTCTTCTTCTTGATTAAAAATTCATATTTTTGGCTAAAAATTCAAGTCAATTCAATTCTTATGATTCACCATTTTAGTTGAAAATTCATCCCTTCCGTTGAAAAATTAACTATTTTGTTGAAAAAATGGTTTTTTTGTTTGTTAAACAATAATTTTTTTAACCATTTAACTATTCCAGTTTTGTTTAAAAATGTATCTTTTTAGTTGAAAAATTAACTGCATGGTTAAAAGTTGAACTAATTTTTCAAAACATTTCTTTTTTTTCAATGAAAATTCATAATTTTAGTTGAAAATTCTATTGCTGTTTACGAAATCCTCTATTTAGTTCAAAACTTTATTTATTTTGGTAAACATTTAATCTTTTTTGATTCAAAAAAGCAAATTTTTGGTTGAAAATTCTTGTCTTTTGTTGATATTTTGTCTTTTTTGGTAAAAAGTAAATCTTTTTGGTTAAAAATTCATCTTTTTGGCTGAAAATTTATACAATTTTTGTAGAAAATTCAACTATTTGTTTGAAAATTTCATTATTTGAGAGAAAATTAACTTTTTGGTTGAAAATTCATATTTTTAGTTTGGCAATTCAATTGTTTAATTGTAAATTCGTTTGTTTGGCTTGAAAATTTAACTATTTCATTAAAAGTTTTCCTTTTTTGGTTGAATATTAATTATTTTATCTTAAAATTTTACAATTTCATTTTTGGTTGAAAATTGGTAAAAAAATGATCTTCTTTGTTGTGAATTCATTTTTTTGGTTGAGGATTCAACTATTTTGTTAAAAATTCGTATTTTTTGGATGTGTAGTCAACTGTTTGAAAATTCGTTTTTTTAAATTATTGTTTCAAACTCACTGAAAATTTAAATATTTTTGGTTAAAAACTTGTTGTTGTTTTTTAATTCAACTATTTGTTTCAAAATACATGTATTTTATTGAAAATTCGTCTTTTTGGTAGAAATTTTACCTCTTTTTGGTTGAAATATTCAACTATTATCATTTTTGTTAATATTTCGTCTTTATAGCTTGAAAATTAAAGTATTTGGGCCAATAATTTGTTGAAAATTTGATCACTTTGTTGATGATGTAACGCTTTAGTTGAAATTTTTTTTTAATGAGTGTTCTGAACTGAAAATTTAACTATTTTATTTTTGGTGGAAAACTTTTTTTTTCAAAATTCAAATATTTGTTTGAGAATACCTTTTTTTAAATTTTTTTTTTTTGGTTTTAAAATTGATCTCTTTTGGTAGAAATTCCACCTTTTTTTATTTAAATACTCAACTATTACCATTTTTGTTGAGAATTTATATTTGTAGGTTGAAAATTAAAGTATTTGGTTAAAAATGTCACTATTTTGTTGATAATTCAACGCTTTGGTTAAGAATTTAACTATTTTGTTTGAAAAATAGTCTTGTTGTTGAAATATTAACCATTACATTTTTTTGTTGAGAATTCATTTTACGGGGTTAAACGTCTTTTTATTTTAATTTGTCTTTCTGGATTGTAATTTTTACTATTTGGTGAAAAATTCAAATATTTTTTGTTGAATTTTAATCTTTTTCATTTAAAATACGACCATTTGGTTGAAAATTCATCTTTGCAGGGTAAAAATTCAAATATATGGTTAAAATGTCAACCCTTTTTTGCAAATTCGTCTCTTTTGTTTAAAAGTTCAACTGTTTTGTTATAAATTCAACTGACTGCTAAAAAATAATTTTCTTGCTAAAAATCCAACCATTTTATTGATAATTCATCTTTCTTGATTGAAAATTAAATTTTTTATTGAAAATTCATCTTTTCGGGGTTAAAAGTCAACTGTTTTCTAAAAAATTTGTCTTCTTGGCTTGAAATTTTTAATACTTGGTTGAAAACTAAACTATATTTTTTTTACTATTGTGTTGTAAATTCGCCTCACTTGCTTAAAAGTTCAACTATTTGGTTGTGAGTGCAACTATTTGGTAAAAAATTAATTTTTTTGTTGAAAATTCTGGGGATTACTCCATATAATCAATTTCCTCGTTAATTTCATTTATAATTTAACTAGTAATTATATTACTGTTGAATTTTGTTCTCATGTGATACTCTTTTTGCGAAAGAGAAGTAAATTAAATAGCGTCATTTAAAAGTTGATAAGTAATTAAAAAAATGGGAAAATTAATATGCAGGTTCGATAAATGTTTCCCATTTCTTTCAATAGCAAAAAAAAAAGTAATTGAGAATGGAATAATAAGCATTTAACCAATAATTAAGGTCGATCGAGTCCGTCGGCTTTCCCTCGTTTCCTTGACTTTTTGTCAGCATGGCTGCTGCCTTCGCAATCGCAGTGCACTGCCTTGTACCTGTCTGTCTATCTTTGTTTTTTCGCATCTTATTGGCATTCGCGAGAAAGCAAGCCTGGAGACAACTTTTAAGGGCATCACACCGGCCCCATTACATAAAAACTGGGCCAGGGCCTGGGACATTTTTTCGCGTTTCCACCATTTTCGCGAAAATCTTTTTCCTAGAGATTTACACAGTTTTTACATACAATTAATAACAATGAAATTTACTATTTGAGCTTTCAAAGCAATATTGGGGGCCGGTGCAGGTGAATTGAGTCGTAATCCCCATGTTGGGGGCCATACATAAATTACGTAACGTTGTTTTCTGAAATTTTGAACCACACGGAAAATATTTATGTGTAAGAAAGTCACGAACTAGTAGCCAGGTCTCGGATATGAGAAAAATTCATCGGATATTTATATATTTTCGTAAATAATCTGCGAACTTTGAGATGAATTGACGAACTCGATGTGAAAATTCTAAAACAATTCATCACTTTTTTTTATGTGAATAATCACAAAAATATTACGAGTGATTGAAAAAATATTCTCAGAGCACTCACGAGCTTGCCCGACAAATCTGGGAACTGGGAAGTAGGTTCGCCTGTACGTGGCCCGCACACACGCGCGCCCAAAAGCGGTCCGTGTGTGCACTCGTATGCGTGCTTCGAGCTCGTCGGATGAGTGGCTAGAAGTTTTATAATACGTATTTTGTTTGACCTTGATGGCTGTGCGCATTTACGCTCTCCTTTTGTTAGGGTGCATAAGGTTTGCCCCCCCCCCCTGTCTTACGTACATTTTGCTGACTAAATTTTTTTCGAGAATTAACAAAGTAATGCAACTTTCAAGCAACTAGTTGAATTTTCAACCAAAACAAGATAATTTCTCAATTAAAAATGTAATAGGTGATATTTTAAGGAAAAAACTATTTTCATTTTAAATACAAAATATTTGAATTGGACCAAAGAGTACGAATTTTTAACAAAATACACTGGAAATCCTATTTAAGTGTAGTTTCAGGTCTGTTCCTAAATGGCCTTCACTTAAATCGAACACAACATTCGCTAGCTCAGAACGTAAACAGTCAGGGCCGCATGAACGTTTTCTGTTAAAATTGGAGGCATGACGCAACCTGATGCAACTAACACGCTGAGACTGAGGGGCACTTGCTGTTTGTCACGCTTGGCTGAGCACATCCCTCCTCTCGGCCCCGCGGCTTCTCTCATCACGAAACCGCCGAGGCATCGATTCTCGAAACGACTTAAATGGGAGATACTTAAATGGGATTCCCAGTACAGTTGAATCTTCAACCAAAACAGATTCATTTTCAAGTAAAAAGTTACCTTTTTTAACAAAAAAAGATTAAATTTCTATCGAAGGAGATAAATTTTCAAATAAAAATGACAAATTTTCACCAAGAGTTACAATTAAAAAAAAAAGATTTGTCAGTCAATAAAGAAAAAAAATTTAATCCAAAATGTTGAAAAAATTAATTTTCAACAAAAAATGTCCCCTGTGATCGTCAAAAAACTATTTATTCAAAAAATGTAATTGATATTTCAACCAAAAAAGATTTTAATTTAAAATCAAAAAGAGTTGAATTTAACCAATAAAGACGAATTTTCAACAAAAGGCTCAAATCTTCAACTAAAAAGATTCATTTTTAACCAAACCGTTGCATTGTTAACCAAAGAAATTGATTATCTACAAAAAAATTAAAATTTTTGAACAAAATACATAAATCAACAAGATTGTTACATTTTCAACTAAAAGGATTAATTTTATACCAAAAAGACGGGTTTTCAACAAATTGCATCACACAAAACTGATTTTCATTTAAAAAAATTAATTTTCATTTTAAAAAAAAAACTAATTTTCAATCAAAGAAATAAATTTTCAACCAAAAAGATAAATCTTCAACCAAGAAGATTAATTATCTACCAATGAAGAGTAATTTTTAACAAAACACACTCATTTCCAAAAAAATTTTGAATTTTTCAAAGGAATTTTTAATCCAATAGTTAAATTTGTAACCAAGAAAATTAATTTTCTACCAGAAAAGATTAATTTTCAACAAAATACAGGAATTTTCTACCAAATAGTTGAATTTTCAACTGGAGATGAAGATAAGTTTTTAACCCAACATGGAATAGTTTCAGTTAAAAAACATAAATATGCGACCAAAAAATATGATTTGCAAAAAAATAGTTAAAAAGTTGAATTTTTTACCAAAAAGCTGAATTTTCAAACAAGAAGAATTTTCTACAAAACCGTTGAATTTTCAACTGGAAAATAACATTTATTTCCAACCAAATAGTTAAATTTTCTACTAAAAAAGTTAAGTTTTCAACCAAAAATGGAATATTAAAAAAAAAAATTGATTTTTAACATACAAAAAAACGAATTTCCAACACAATAGTTCATCTTTCAAATAAATAGTCTTATTTTTAACGAACCCGTTTTTTTCTTACACAATAGTTAAATTTTCCACTAAAAATATGAATTTTCAACAAAAAAGTTAATTATCAACCATATGGTTAAATTTTCTACCAAATTGTTGAATTTTCAAGCCAACAAGAAGAATTTTCTACAAAACCGTTGAATTTTCAACTGGAAAATTATAATTCAAACAAAATAACTAACGACCAAATAGTTTAATTTTCAACAAAACAGTGGAATCCTCAACCAAAAGGGATGAATTTTCAACCAAGAAGATTAATTTTCTAACAAAAAAGACAAATTTTTAACAAAATACATGAATTTTTAACCAAATAGTTGCATTTTCAACCAAGCAGTTGCACTTTTTACCAAAAAGTATGAGTTTTTAACCAAAAAGATTAATTTTTTACCAAAAAAATGAGATTTAAAAGAAATACATGAATTTTCAACTGGAAAAGATCAGTTTTCAATTTAAAATATCAATTTTTAACCAAAAAAGAATATTTACATTTTCAGGTAAAAAAAGAATTTTCAACAACAAAAAAACTAATTTTTACAAAATAGTTAAGTTTTTAACCAAAGAGATGAATTTTCAATGCCAAGTTTGATGCGTGAATTTTAAACTAAAAACGATAACTTTTCAAGCAAAAATAGTATAGTTAAATTTTCAGTTGAGAGAATTAATTTTCAAACAAAAGAAATCAAATTTGCAGCAAAATAGTTAAATATTTAACCAAATAGTAAAATTTTTAACCAAAACAGATGAATTCTGCATCAAAGATATAATAGTAGACTTTTGATTTAATAAGAATTAACTTTCAACAAAAAATAGTGACTGAAAAAAAATTTCTTATTTAACAACAAAGTTTAAACTTTTTTTGTCTACCTTTTCAGTGATACCATTTCTTTTCAGATTTTAAAATGTAATAGAACAGGCCATAAATCAATGGAATGACTAACTAAAAATAATGTCCATCAGGTTAAAGTAAGAAAAAAATTATTTATAATGTTATCAACAAACTATTGAACAAAAGTACTTTATTACAGTACTGTATGAAATATGAGAGATAATAATGCGCGCTTAGAATTAGTTAACAATAATTGCTGTTTTCTAATTATTTAAACAATGTTTATAAACAAATGCACACTTTAATCATTTTTTCATGAACAAGCCTAATTTTTTTTTGCGGAATCAGCTTGAAATGTGTGGGCAAAAACTCCTTGCTCTCATATTTTTCATAATTAAAAAATCTGTTAATTATTTAAACAATTTTTATAAACAATTGTACATTTTCACAATTATTTCGTGAATAGGCCTAATTTTTTTGTGGAATCAACTCGAAATGAAATTTATTATTGTTTTTAGCAATTTTCTCATAGAATGGAGTTAGAAAGACGCGGTTTTTCAAAAATTTCCCACTTGTTGTCCAATTTTCAATTAGAGGAAAGTGATAGTTCATCAATGTTAACAGGAGTGATTGTTTAAATAATGTATTATTAATGTTAATAATATTCTCTTAGAAAAATGCTACAAAATTGCAGTTTAAGAAAAAAATTCACTTCTAGTCAAATTTTCAATTAAGATAAGTTAGATAATTAACTAGAGTCAAGAAAATTAATTGTTTAAACAATTTGTTCTTACTATTATTAATATTATATTTGAATAATGCTGGAAAGATGCGGTTTTTTCTGAAATTTCTGGCTTTTTGTCCAATTTTCAATTGGAGTGAAGTAATAATGAATCCAAGTTAACAAAATAATTGTTTAAACAATTTATTGTCACTGTTAATAAAATTCTCTTTGCTTAATTGGTGGAATATTGCGGTTCTTTCTGAAATTTCCAACTGTTTGTCTATTTTTCATGAGGCGTGACTTAATCTATATCAGTGCCTGATAGTTGCGGTTTTTCGGCAATGTTTACCTTTCTGTCCTTTTCTTCACTTAGTGACGTACTAATTAATTAAAGTTAACAAAAAAGTTGTTTAAACAATTTAATATTGTTTATAACTATCTTTTCTTAGATAAGTGCTAGAATGTGGCGGTTTTTTCTAAAATTTTTGACTTTGCATCGCCTTTTTATTTATGAACAAATAATAAGTCAACCACAACAAAAATGATTTTTCGAATGGTATTGTTTTTCTAAGTGAATTATTTTTGCTCTTTTCTCAATGCTTAAAAGAAATTAATTTAAATAAAAAAAGCTGTTTTACACAAGAGGCAAAAACAAAGAATAGAATAATTAGGAATAGGTGGAAGGACTAGGTCTTTAAATGACTTGTTAACGTTTTTTTTTTATTACAACAAGAAGTTTATTGCAAAGCGTAAAAGAAAAACTTGGAATTGCAAATCTCTAATGTTTATTTATTAATTGTTAGTAATTAAGCAGGCGAAGCAAAGTGAAAGATTTTAGAAAAAACCACCTCTTTCTAGCACTTATCTAAGAAAAGATAGTTATAAACAATATTAAATTGTTCAAACAACTTTTTTGTTAACTTTAATTAATTATTACCTCACTAAGTGAAAAAAGAACAGAAAGGTAAAAATTAAAATTGCCGAAAAACCGCAACTATCAGGCATTGATATAGATGAAGATAGTCATAAACAATAATAATTTGTTTAAACAATCATTTTTGCTAAATCTAATTAATTATTAAGTCACGCTTAAGGAAAAATAGACAAAAAGTTGAAATTTCAGAAAAAACGGCAACATTCTACCAATTAAGCAAAGAGAATATTATTAACAATGATAATAAATTGTTTAAACAATTATTTTGTGAACTTGAATTCATTATTATTTCACTCCAAATGAAAATTGGACAAAAAGCCAGAAATTAAAAGAAAAACCGCATCTCTCTAGCATTATTTAAATATAATATTATTAATAATTATAATAAATTGTTTACACAATTAATTTTCTTGACTCTAATTAATTACTCAACTTATCTTAATTGAAAATTTGACTAAAAGTGATTTTTTTTAAACTGCAATTTTGTAGCATTTTTCTGAGAGACTATTATTAACATTAATAATCAATTGTTTAAACAATCAATCTTGTTAACACTGAGGAACTATCACTTCCCTCTAATTGAAAATTGGACAACAAATGGAAAATTTGTGAAAAAAAAGCGTCTTTCTTACTCCATTCTATGAGAATATTGCTAAAAACAATAATAAATTGTTTAAACAATTTATGTGAACATCTAATCATTAGTATGAAATGGTCTTTTATGTTCCAGAAATAATTTTCACTGAAAAAACCGCAAAAAAAGTCATAATTACCGCGAAAAACTCGCAAAACACATTTTTTCAGTTATGGGGTTTGTTTGGGACCCTATAAAACAGACTTATGGTGTTGGTATTTGAAAAGTGATATTGTATTCGTATTCTAGGGCTTGCGGCACCCCTAAATATAATTTCTTCCACAACGAAAAAAATTGATTTATTTTTGTGCGGATTCGAACAAATTTCTGGGGTGTCCCCATAAAAATTCGAAAACAAAATTTTTGGACTATGGACTATGGACTATGTAACTACATGTGTATATTTGAATTTTCTACGAAAAAGATGAATTTTCAATTAAGAAGATTAATTTTCTACTAAAAAATGACTTTCCAACAAAATACATGAATTTTCAACTAAAAAAACAAAACAATTTTCACTAAAAATGGTATAATTTAATTTTTAGTTGAACTTTTAGTTCAACTGGAATGGGTTAACTTTTAGATAAGAAATTAATTTTTACCAGAACATTTTAATTTTCAACCAGGAAGATTAATTTGCTATTAAAAAAGACGACTTTCCTACAAAATACACGAATTTTCGACTAAATAGTTGAATTAAAAAAAATGTAACCAAACGTGAAATAGTTAAATTTTCAGTTTAAAAAATTAATTTAAAACAAAATAATAAAACGAATTTTGAACAAAATAGGTCATTTTTCAACCAAAAAGGTGAATTTTCAACTGAAATAACGAATATTCAGCAAAAAGAAATGAATTTTTAATGAAGGTATTTAACTTTCAACCAAGTATAGTTGAATTTTGAATCAAAAAGATGAATTTTCAGCCAAGAAGTTTAATTTTCAATCAAAAAATTAAATTTCTACTAAAAAATACGAATTTTCAACAAAATAGTTGAATTTTCAACTAAAACAAAATTAATTTTTAACTAAAAGTGGAATAATTTGATTTTTAGTTAAAAAGATTAATTTTAAACCAAACAACAAATTTTCATCAAAATAGTTAATGTTGTAAAAAAAGAGATGAATTTTCAACTGAAGTGATGAATCTTCAACCAAAAAGAAAGGAATTTTTAACAAATTAGTTCAATTTTCAGCAAGTATAGTTGAATTTTCAACCAAAAAGATGAATTTTTAAGCAATTATAGTTGAATTTTCAATTAAGCAGAGTAATTTTCTACTAAAAACGACGAATTTCCTCAAAATACACGAATTTTCAACTAAATAGTTGATTAGAAAAAAATTCAACCAAAAATGAAATAGTTAAATTTTTGGTTTAAAAAATGAATTTTAAACAAAACAAGAAAATTGATTTCGAACAAAATAGTTACTTTTTCAACCAATGAGTTAAATTTTAGACTGAAATGATGAATTTTCAACCAAGGAAATGAATTTTTAATAAAAGTATTCAATATTCAACCAAACAGATAAATTTTCTATTAAATTAAATTAAATTGAATGAATTTTCGTACTAGGAAAAAAAAATTTTCAACAAAATACATGAATTTTCAACTGAATAGCTGTTTTTTAAACTAAAAAAATTCAACCAAAAGTATATATATTGATAGTTGATATTTCAGAAAAAAAAATTTTTTTTAATCAATAACGGTTAAATCAAACCAGAAAAGACGAATTTTCAAATAAAAAATATCAGTTTCAACCAAAAGTAGAATACTTAAATTTTCAGTTAAAACGATTACTTTTTAACCAAAGAAAAATGAATGTTCATCAAAATGGTTGAATTGTCAAACATAAAAAAATTAATTCTCAACCAAAAATTTAACAGTTGATATTTCAACTATAAAGAAGATTTGAATTCTAAATCAAAAACAGTGGAATTCAACCAAAAAAAGACGTAGTTTCAACAAATACATGAATTTTCAACCAAATAGTTGAATTTTCAACTAAAAAGAAGGATCAATATCTACCCATAAATGGGATAGTTACATTTTTAGTTAAAAAAATTAATTTTCAAACAAAAAAAAAACAATAATTTGTAAGAAAACAATTCAATTTTCAACTAAAGAGATGAATGTTCAACAAAAAAGAGTTTAATTTTCAATCAAAGCAGTTTTATTGAACCAAAAATACGAACTTTCAACAAAATAGTTGAATTCTCAACTAAAACAGATTAATTTTCAACAAAGTAGTTGAATTTTCAACCAATAGAGATGACTTTCAAACGAATGGTTCGATTATGAACTAGAAAATAGTATATTGTGCTACAAGTGCGGAAAGTAGGCAGTTCCACACGAGTGTGAAGTTTGCTGTACGAGCCAGAGGCGACCCGAAGATGAGCCGATGGCAAGTACTGTAAACTTCACAAGAGTTGCAAAAGTCTACTTTCAGCACCTGTTGCACACGATATTTTTTGTAACAAATGCAGGAAATTTTCGATTTGAGAAACAATAAGAATAAATTTTTTGGGAATTTATGATAAAATTACCCAAAATTACCGAAAATTTCTGAAAATTTTCGGTGAATTTGTATATTACCGAAAATTTCCAGAAATTCTAGGTATCCAAAGGTTTTTGGGATAAATCCATAAATTTCAAAAATTTCCGGAAAATGGAAAATTGCTAAATTTCCAAAATTTATGAAAAGTTACTAAATCATCGGAAAATTCAGGTATCCAAAGCTTTTTGGAAAGATTCCAAAAATTTATGGAAAATTGCTAAATTTCCGGTATGTATACCATTAAGGCCATGTTATACATGAGTCACGTGACCTAAATTATCGATAATTTTTTTGCAACAACTCACGTCCACACCGAATGAGATATCGAGTTGAAATTTTGGGGAAAGCCTCAGGAAACAATAATGTACGTTTGTATACAACATTTGGAACGAAATTTAGAAAAAAAATTTTTTGTAGATATTAAAACCGGAGCAATATCGGCATTTTTTGTGCAACAACTCATGTCCACACAAAATGAGATATCGAGTTGAAACTTTGGGGAAAGCATTAGAAAACTGTAATCTGCGTTTGTATACAACATTTGGCTCGAAATGTTGAAGAAAAAAATGTAACGAATAAATTCACAAAAATACCGACCGTGCTGTAGAACTCTGTAACCAATTTTCAATGTTCCCAATGAACCATTTTTTGAGGTTCTGGCTCACATGTCTTGAGGAAAATGATACAAACATCGGTTGCAAAAATTACACTTGATAATATTTGCTGGTTTGGTGCAAATAAACAAATTGATATTTGATATGTCCATGGTGTCAGCACTGTTGATAATGCAGATCGCTTGATTGCCGGTCGATATTAGTTATTACAATAATAACTTTTTTTTCTTCCCCAACTCTATGCTTTACCACACACTGTCCTTTTATATTTATTAATATTTTCCAAAATTTTTTTTGCTCTATTTTAACTTTTATTTTTAAATATGGGACAAAAAATATCGATGTCAGGACTGGCTGGGTCACGTGACTAATGTATAATAGGGTCTTAAACCATTTCCCTTTCAGGGTAGGTAATTATGGCAAATTATGGAAAAACGGCCAAACCACGCTGAAAAAAACCAGTTCTCGTCAGATCACTGAAGTTAAGCAGCGTTGGGCGCGGTTAGTACTTGGATGGGTGACCATTCGAGAATACTGCGTGCTGTTGGCACATCGTGGGTGTGGTGAGCCCAACTTGTAGTTATTTACTACAAGAAACTATCTACCTAGAAACACTACCCAAATCGGGTAGTGTCATGCCTACCCTGAAAGAGAAATGGCTTAATGGTATACATTGGAAATTTCAGGTAGCCAAAGCTTTTTGGGAAAAATTTCCAAAATTTCCCGAAATTTATGGAAAATTGATAAATTACCGGAAATTTCAGGTCTCCACAAATTTCTAAAATTTTCGGTAATTCAACGGTAATTTATCAGTCATTTATGGTAACTTATCACTTTGAGTTTGTCCAATCACTATTCACTACTCACAATCAGTCTCTCAAGCGTCAAATCATAATGAAGTGAGGTTATTATTCCGGCAGTCCTGGAAAGTAAATCTGAATCGAAATGCGCAACAGCAAGAAAAAGTAATCTGGCTGGAACTGCGCAAGCGCAGCAGCTGGAAAAAGTAATCGTGCTCAAGGAGCGCAAGCGCAGCAGCTAGAAAAAGTCTTTTTATAATTGCTTTTTACCACGGCTTTGGAATTGGTCACTTCCCGCACTCAATACATGCCTCGAAAAGCAAACATTTCGTGCATGCGTTACGAAAAAGTTATTTCCAACTAAACTGTTACATTTATAAAAACAAATAGTTAAGCTTTCAAACAAACGAAACGAATTTTTAGAAGACAATGGAATTTTTAACAACAAAAATGACTTTTCTACCAAAAAAGACGAACTGTTAACCGCAAAGGACCAAATGAGCAAATTTTCAAACAAAAACGTTTAAACCTCAAACAAAAACTCACTACTACTGTAGATTGATGTAGTTGTTGAATGGCCCCAATGGGATTTAAAGATTAATTTTTTAAATAATTTTTTTACAAAATTACTTGAAACTACAAACGTAATTTTCGCACGCAAACGTCATTAAAACTCATTGCTACTTCTTTGTTATCGACGTCGTACAACGGACTAGAAACTCATCAAGGTCCGCTGATTGTCGATTGAAGAACGGATGAAATCAGCCAGCATCTCGATGCTTAATTGCGTCCCGTTAGAATGATTTAACGTATATAAACAAGATGTCACGGTCGATGAGAATCCTGATTCTTTTATTAAAGATTAAAAATTAAAATTAAAAAACTGTCATCTATATCATGTAAAATAATTATAAATACGTTAGTAAAGAGTCAGTATAAATCTCATAAATGAAATTATCGTATATCATGTGTTTCCTTGAGCGTTATTGCTTTCATTAAATTACTATTTTTCTTATTTTTCTCACATAAATTATTACGAAATTTCAGACTTCAGTCTTTCGCCTTTTCACCTCTTTTCCTCTATTTCTAGAATTCCTATTTTTCCCCTCTTTTCAAGAAACCTACGCTTTTCCCGTTTTTCGCCTTGATACCAACTAAATTATTTTTGGTTGAAAAGTCTACTGTTATATTTTTGGTTCGGAATTTATTTATTTTTTGGGTAAAAGGCTACTATTTCGTTGAAAATACAACAGTTTTTGTTTGAGGTTTAATCGTTTTTATTTGAAAATTCGATCATTTGGTCCTTTCCGGTTAACAGTTTGGTTGAAAATTCAACTCCTTTGTTGGAAATTAATCTGTTTTAGTTGAGAATTCAACTATTTTGTTAAAAGTTCGTATTTTGGTTTCAATAAAACTGCTTTTGATTAAAAATTAAAATCTTTTTTATTTGAACATTCATATCTCTTTAGTTGAAAATTGAATTGTTTTGTTGAAAATTAATGTTTTTTTATTTGAAAATTAATTTTTTCAACTAAAACTTTAACTATCCCATTCGTGGTTAAATATTGATACTTTTTTTGTTGTTAAAAATTCAAATATTTGGTTGAAAATTCATGTATTTGTTGAAACTTTGTCTTTTTTTGGCTGCATTCAACTTTTTTTTATTTAAAATACAAATCTTTTTTAGTTGAAATATCAACTGTTACATTTTTTGTTGAGAATTAATTTTTTTATGTTTGAAAATTCAACCATTTTGATGAACATTCATTTTTCTTTGGTTAAAAAGTAATCGTTTTAACTGAAAATTTAACTATTCTACTTTTGGTTGAAAACTGATCTTTTTTATTTGAAAACTCGTCTTTTCTGGTTGAATTTAACCGTCATTGATTGAAAAAAAATGTTTGTTCGAAATATTAGCTATCAATATAACTAATTAATTTTTTCACTGACAACTTAGCTATTCGACTTTTGGTTGGATTTTTAAAATTTTTAAATCAGCTATTTAGTTGAAAATTCATGTATTTTGTTGAAATTTTTTTTTCTAGTACAAAAATTCATTCAATTTAATTTAATTTAATAGAAAATTCATCTGTTTGGTTGAAAATTCAACTATACTTGGTTGAAAGTTGAATACCTTTATTACAAATTCATTTTCTTGGTTGATAATTCATCATTTCAGTCTAAAATTTAACTCTTTGGTTGAAAAATTAACTATTTTGTTCGAAATCCATTTTGTTGTTTTGTTTAAAATTCATTTTTTAAACTGAAAATTTAACTATTTCACTTTTGGTTGAATTTTTGTTTAATCAACTATTTAGTTGAAAATTCATGTCTTTTGAGGAAATTCGTCTTTTTTAGTAGAAAATTACTCTGCTTAATCCAAAATTAAATTATATTTGCTAAAAAATTCATCTTTTTGGTTGAAAATTGAACTAATTTGTTAAAAATTCCTTTTTTTTTTTTTTGGTTCAAGAATCATCACTTCAGTTGAAAATTCATCTCTTTATTTACAACATTAACTATTTTGATAAAAATTCGTTGTTTGGTTTAAAATTAATCTTTTTAACTAAAAATCAAACTATTCCAATTTTAGTTAAAAATTAATTCTTTTTTTAGTTGAAAATTCAACTATTTTGTTGAAAATCCATGTATTTTCTTGAAAATTCGTATTTTTTAATAGGAATTTAATTTTTTTGATTGAAAATTAATCTTCTTGGCTGAGCATTCATCTTTTTACTTCAAAATACAACTATACTTGGTTGAAAGTTAAATACCTTCATTAAAAATTCATTTCTTTTTGCTAAATATTCGTTATTTCAGTTGAAAATTCACTGTTTTGGTTGAAAAATGACCTATTTTGTTCAAAATTCGTCTTGCTTTTAATTAATTTTTTAAACTGAAAATTTAACTATTTCACGTTTGGTTCCATTTTTTTTAATAGAACTATTTAGTCGAAAATTCGTGTATTTTGTAGGAAAGTCGTCTTTTTTAATAGCAAAATAATCTTCCTGGTTGAAAATTCAACTATACTTGGTTGAAAATTGATTTTTTTGGTTGAAAATTCAAATATTTTGTTAAAAATCGTTCTTTTTCTCTTAAAAATTAATTTCTTAAATAAAAATTAACCTATTGCAGTTGAACCTGTATCATTTTAGTTAAAAATTGTCGTTTTTTAGTAAAAAATTAATCTTCTTGATTGAAAATTCATCTTATTCGTAAAAAATTCAAATATACACTTTGTTAAAAATTATTTTTCTTATTTGAAGATGCATCATTTCAGTTGAAAATTAATAATATTATCATTAAATTTAACAAATTAGGTTTTTTTTTCATTTAATTTCTCATGCTATATTTAAATCTTTATCTCTTTGGTTTAAAAATGAACTATTTTGTTTAAAATTCTTTTTTTTTCTTTTGTTTAAAATTAATCTTTTTACGTAAAAATTTAATTATTTCGCTTTTTATTGAAAATTGTTTTTTTTTTTTAGTTGAAAATTCAAATATTTCTTTAAAAATTTATGTATTTTGTCTAAAATGCGTCTGTCTTTTTTAGTAGAAAATCCATATTTTTACTTGAAAATTCATCTGTTTGGTTGAAAATTTACCTATCCTTAATTGAAAGTTAAAAAAATTTCTTAAAAATTAATTTTTTTCTTTAGTTGAAAATTCATCCCTGGAGAAAAATTAACTATTTTCTTGAAAATTCATTTTTTTTGTTTGTTTAAAATTAATCTTTTTTAGTTCGAAATTCAACTGTTTTGTTGAAAAATCGTGTAAGTTATTGAAAATGCATCTTTTGTAGTAGAAAATTAACCTGCTTGGTTGAAAATTAATCTTTTCAGTTAAAAAATTAACTATTTTGTTGAAAACGTGTTTCTTTTTGAATTCAATATGGTAGCTGCCATAATTTTGTTTAAAAGAATTTATTCCCCTATAATTCTCCTATTTTCGTGAAAAAACGCCTAATTGTAAAAAAAAAAATATCTATCACAATAATTCATTTATTTTCAATTTCTTATTTGACTTTCTATAAAGTCTTAGTGGTATTGAATTATGTGCGTGACCGTCAAACTAAATTAGGAAAGTTTTCCTTAAAAAACGATTTGTCGCAAGGTTTTCGCACCAAGTATTTTTATAGAAAACAGAAGCAAATAAAATAGTTACGTCAACAATTGATTGATCAGAAAAATCAGATAGAAAGTTCTTGCGCGAGAATTACCTAATTATGTTGCTTTAGAATAGGAATCGAATTGGAATTTAAATTAGTTTTTTATATGCATATTTACTTGTTAAGTAAATTCAATTTAATTATAGTTAATAGCAAAAATTATGTTTCCTTGTTGCCTTTTTTATTATTTATATATAATTTTATTATTTTAATAGTTAAAAATTAAAAGATTAAAAAATTTTCTCCGCCACTTCTATTATAATTTTTTATGCTTGAATCCAAAGAAGGATTTGCATACCACAAGGCGAGTCATAATTTTATACAATGTATGCGATACTTTGTATAGAATAGAATTTAATTAGTAACCATTATGTTCTTTTACAAGCGGAAAGAAATAAAAACGTATTCAGGGAGAAACCTATTATGCAAACTCATAGTAAAACTAAATCCATGAAGTCAAATGATCGTTTAGATTTTAGATATAGCACACGGTTTGCACCGGAAGAAATATAATTTTCCGAAAATAAATTTTTTAATTAAAATGTAAACAAAAATGTAATAGATAATATTTCAACAAAAAAAGATTTTATTTTAATTAAAAAACAGTTCAATTTGACCAGAAAATAAAAATTTTCAACAAATACATGCATTATCAACCAAATATAGCTGAGAAATTTTAAGATTTTAAAAATGATTTTTTTCCCTGACCAATTTTTTATTTTCCCTGACCATTAATAGTCAAAGACCAGAATTTTATTCTGGTAACATTTTTAACATAGAATCTTTCATAAAAAAAAAATAATTTCAAATTAAAATACAAAATTTCAAATTTATTTCTTTATTTCAACCTAAAATTATAAATTTTCAATTAGAAAGGTCGAATTTTCAATGAAACTGTTGAATTTTTGACCTAAACAGATGACTTTTTAACAAAAAAGTTCAATTTTCAAAAAAATAATTAAAACGTCAACAAAATAGTTACATTTTTAACCAAATTACTGAATTTTGAACCTTTAAAGATAAATTTTGAACAAAAAAAGATTTTATTTTAATTGAGAAACAGTTCAATTTGACCATAAAAGAACAATTTTCAACAAATACATGCATTATCAACCAAATATAGCTGAGAAATTTTAAGATTTTAAAAATGATTTTTTTCCCTGACCAATTTTTTATTTTCCCTGACCATTAATAGTCAAAGACCAGAATTTTATTCTGGTAACATTTTTAACATAGAATTTTTCATGAAAAAAAAATAATAATTTCAAATTAAAATACAAAATTTCAAATTTATTTCTTTATTTCAACCTAAAATTATGAATTTTCAATTAGAAAGGTCGAATTTTCAATGAAACTGTTGAATTTTTGACCTTAACAGATGACTTTTTAACAAAATAGTTCAATTTAAAAAAATTAAATAAAATGTCAACAAAATAGTTAGATTTTTAACCAAATTACTAAATTTTCAACCTTTAAAGATGAATTTTCAACCATATGGTCGAATTTTCAAACAAAAAGATAAAAGTTCAATTTCTTAGACGACAGTTGAATTTTCGACAAATAAAATGGATTTTCCAATCCAAAAGGACGAATTTCCTGTCCAAATAGAAGAATGTTAAATGTTGAATTTTCAACAAAAAGATGAATTTTCCACAAAAAGATGAATTTTCAACGAAAAATATAATAGTTGATATTTCAACAAAAGAAAAAAATATTTTTCAACAAATTAGTTAAATTCTCAACAAAAAAGTCGGATTTTTTTCACAACTGAAATTTAGTTATTGTGAATTCTCTTTTGTTAAAGCTCCATCGGCTTTAACGAACACATTATCATCAAGTGTCTCGTGAGAAAAAAAGGTCCAAAGAAAATTTTTAGATCTAAATTAGGCAAACAATTTTGTTATTAAACATTTTATTGTATCTTGTGTGTTTTTCCACAAATATAATTTGTTTATTTGTGATGTCATTTTTCACCATTAAAACAAAAACTACGCGACTTATCAAAAAATAATTTATAACAAATTGGTCTATCTTTTTTTGGTGAACAACTTTTGTTCATCAATTTATTTTTAATCAGTTGTTGGTTCTCCAAAAAGTTAATTTTTAAAATTTTTAATGTTATTTTTCAGGAAAAAAAAACTTGCTGCCTGCTAGGACCGGGCTCGGGAAGTGAAACTTCAATATACATATTTATTACCGAGTTTACCATGTGGAATTTACAATTCTGAAAGTCATAAGGTAAAATGTACATTGTTTTTTTGAATGAGAAAGTCGTTTATAATTTATTTACAGTCAATCTTAAAAATTGTTCCACTCATTATTTGCCTCTCTTGTTTCCTCAACATTCATTTCGGCACTTACGTCTGTTCTGTAGACCGACTCCCCCCCCCCCCCACCCCTTATTCCACTGCCGCGTGATCGCACTACACGTCCTATAGAAAAATGATTAACAATAAGTTTGTAGATCTTTTTTGGGTGAACAATTTTTGTCAATTTATTTCTTATTTTTTTCGTAACTTGCATAGTTTTACCAAAAAATGGAATTTTTTATTTTTAATAGCATTTTTCACGATTGAAAAGAAAAATATGTGTCCTATCAAAAAATGGTTTCAAGCAAATTTGTTCATTAATTTTAATAATTTGTTCATTGATTAATCTTTGTAACTGAAAATGTAACTATTCAATAAATTATTGGTTGAAAGTTGATCTTTTTTGTTTGAAAATTCAATAATTTGGTTCAAAATTGATGTATTTTGTTGAAAATTTGTCTTTTTTTGAATAAAATTAACCTTCTTGATTGTAAATGTAACTGCTTCGTTGAATGTTGAACTCATTTGTTAAAAATTCACTTTATCAGTTGAAGATCCATCTCTTTGGTTGGAGATTTAACTATTTTGTTGAAAATTTGTTCTTTTTTATGGAAAAATAATTTTTGTAACTGAAAATTTAACCATTTCATTTTGGTTGAAAATTGATCGTTTTTAGTTAAAAATTCGACTTTTTTGGAAGAAAATTAATGTTCTTGATGGTAAATGTAACTGCTTTGTTGAAAGTTGAACTACTTTGTTAAAAATAAATTTTATTAGTTGAAAATCCATCTCTTTGGTAAAAAAATTAACTACTTTGTGGTTGCTAATATCGTTTTGGAAGTTTTCAACTTTCTTTTTCTGACTGTGTCTTGAGTGTAAAAATGTCCTACGTCGCTTATGAGAATGATGAGCAAAGTTTAATCGTTAAAACGCACGTGTGTTCGGTTTTTTGTCGGCATCCTTTTTGCATCGTCTGCTTGATACCAGATGCGTTAGTGAAATGATGCAAACCGAGTGTAATATGATACATATGACATCTTATATAAATTTATATATAGCACTTTTTTTTCTTTAAATTCACGACAAGACAAAAATACATTTTCAGCAGCTAATACAGAATGCTTTTACGACAAAAATAATTGACAAAATATAGTGGTCTCTTCATTAGGAATAATTTATTTAACATTAAAATTAAAATTAAAGTTTAAAATAAAATATTTCGTTTTCTTATATGAAAATATCGAATTAATTAGGATTTTATTAAATCTAAGAATCCTCATCAGAATTATTGGTAGCAGACTTCAGTCTCTTTCTCCTATTCGCCTATTTATCCCTTCTCTAAATTTCTTTTTTTTCCCCTGTTTTCTACTATTTTTCATTGAAAGTTACTATTTTCATTTGAAAAGTTTAATAATATATTTTTGGATCAGAATTCATCTTTATGATTCAAATTAAATTATTTTGCTGACAGTTTTAAATCTTTTCTTGAAAACTCGTCTTTTTGAGTTCAAAATTCAACTATATTGGCAGAAAATTCCACAGAGTGGTTGATTTTTTTTTCTTTCAGGACTTCAAAAATCTTTTTTGGTGGAAAATTCAACTATTTCATTGAGAATTAATCTTTTTTGGTTTAAAATTGCATTATTTTGTTAAAAATTCAAATATTTTGTTTAACGTTCGTCTGTTTAGATAGACAATTCGTCCTTTTAGGTCTAAAATGCATCTTTGGTAGGAAAGCCATCTTCTTTGGTTGAAGATTAATTCTTTTTCATTGAAAAGTCTAGTATTATATTTTTGGTTCTAAATTCATCTCTTTCGGTGGAAACTTAATTATTTTTTTGAAAATTCAACTATTTTTTAAAAAAGTCATCTTTTTTGGTTGAAAATTGAACTTCTTGGTTGCAAGTTGAACTACTTTGTGAAAAATTTATTTTTATAGATGAAAGTTCTTTTTTTTTCTAAAAAATGTATCCTCTTGGTTGAAAATTCATCTTTTTGGTTTGGAAATTCAACTATTTTGGTAGAAAACTCAACAGTTATTGGATGAAAATTAACTTTTTTTTTAAATTCACATTTGGCCTTTTTGACTTGATAATTCCATAATTTGTTTGAATTTTTTTGACGGAAAGATAAAGTAGTTTGTTAAAAACTTATTTTTTGGTTGAAGATTCGTCTCTTTGGTTGAAAGTTCTTTTTTTATATAGAAAATTTCCTCAACTGTAAGTTTAACGATTCCTATTTCAGTTAAAAATTCAACCTTTTTATTCAAAAATTAATCTTTTTTGTAAAAAATTAATCTTCTTGGTATAAAATTCAACCCTTTGGATGAAAATTAACTTTTTTTTGTTGTAAATTCACATTGGGCTTGAAAATTTAACTATTTTGACGGAAAATTCTTTTTTTTTGGCTTGGAAATTCAACTATTTTGGTAGAAAATTCAACAGTTTGAACGAAAATTTAATTTTTGTTGAAAATTCACATTTGGCCTTTTTGGCTTGATAATTCCACTATTTGGTTTAAATTTTTTCACTGAAAGATAAACTAGTTTGTTAAAAATTCATTTTTTGGTTGAAGATTCATGTCTTTGGTTGAAATTTAATTTTTTTTAATTGAAAATTTCCTCAACTGTAAATTTAACGATTCCTATTTTGGTTAAATGATTAACTTTTTGGTTAAAAATGCAAGCTTTTTTGTAGAAAATTCGTCTTTGTCTGTTAATAATTCAACTGTTTTGTAGAAAACTCGTCTTTTTTAGTTGACAACTCAACTAATCTGTTAAGAATTGATTTTTTTGGTTTGGAAATTCAGATATTTTGGTAGAAAATTCAAACATTTGGTTGAAAATTAACTTTTGCGTTAAAAATTCATACGTATTTCCTAGTTTACAATTAAAACTTTTTTGTAGAAAATTCGTCTTTTTTGGTTGAAAAGTCAACTGTTTTTGTTGATTGTGCAACCCTTTTATTGAAAATTCAAGTATTTGGTTAAAAATAACTGGTTTTGTTAAAAATTTATATTTTAGGGTTGAAACTTCTACTGTTTTCTTAAAAATGAACTTTTTGGTTAAAAGCTGATATGTTCGGATTGGAAATTCAACTTTACAAGCTTTTTTGACTTGAAAATTCAACAATGTTATACAAACTTTAACTATTTTGTAGTAAAATTAATTTTATTTTTGAAAATTCAACAATTTCGTTGAATTTTTTTTCTTTCTTGACTAAAAAATTTTTCTTGTTTGAAAATTCAACTCTTCTGCTAAAAATTCTTCTCTTTTGCTCAGATTGAAATTTAATTCGTTGTAAGTTCATATTTTTTAGTTAAAAAATGACTCCCACTGTTCTAACCTCGTTATACTTTCGGGGATCAAGAAGTTCATATTAGAAAAGTGATGAATAGAAATGTACGAGGCTTTATAATGGGTGGGGTGGGGGGGTAAAGATTATAGATTGATCTAAAATGCCCATGTAGTTTATTTAAATAAGACGTTCGTTCCGCAACACTGCTTCGCCCCAGGTTGCTGATCAATCTCTCTAGAAATCACCCCAGGCGAAGAGCTTCCCAAAATCATTATGATTAATTTCATTAAAAATAATTTGTTCCTCTATTTTCGGGTAAAAACACCCTATTCCCCCTGTTTTGAGAGCTAGAATTTTGGTCTCGATACATAAATTTATCAATTCGCACAGCCTGTCAGGTATGTACTCGCCACCGTATTTAAGCATTTCAGCGCTAATACTGTCTACACCAGCAGCCTTACCGTTTTTTAAGTTCTTAATTATATCTCTAACCTCAGTAACACAGACTTTTTCAATTGGATTTTCTAATGCATTATGTTCTATGCCGCAGTTCTGTTGCCCTATATCTTCACCTCCTAATAGTTCTTTAAAAGAGTCTTTTAAAGCGTCTACTATCCCGTCTGTATCATATAGCATTTCACCTTTGCTGTTTCTCATGCTGACAAACTCTGTACTTTTACTTTCCTTCATCTCTTTAAATAACAGTTTCATGGTTCCTTCAAAGTCGTTTTGTATTTTCTTCTCTTCTTCTGTTCTGATTTTATTTTTACTTTCTTTGACTAGTCGTTTAACTTTCCTCTTTTTGTGTCTGTAATAATTTTCATGTCTATTTCTCTCCTCGTCGCTAAGACCTGTGATGTTCAACGTTCTCTCTTGTACGCTTCTTTCTTTTCTTGTCGGGCTGCCTCAATTTCATCATTCCACCATATATCACCAGATTTTCTTCCTACAACAGACTTCGATGGCAGTTTTAACAATGATATCCCGTAACATAGTCCAAGCACTATCTATATCTTTATTGCTTCTAAACGCCTCCCAAGTCACCTTATCTATTCGTTCGTTTATCTTATTCTGAAAATCTATTCGCACTTCCGGTTTCTGTAAATTTTCAATCTTGGTTCGCGTTTGTTCCATTTTTTTTCTCTTTCTTCTCCATCCCTGTCCTAAGTTTATTTTGGAGACTAGAAGGTAATGATCAGTATTGCATTCAGAACCCCTCATGACTCTTGTATCTTTAACTAGTTCTCTTAGTCTTTCATCCACAGTAACGTAGTCAATTATACTCCGGTTATTTCCTTTACACCAGGTGTATGTGTGGATCATTTTATGTCTAAACCAAGTATTTGTAATAAATAGGCCCTTTTCTAAGCATAAGCTAACTAATTTTTCCCCGTTATAATTTTTTCTTGTTGGATCCCCAAACTTACCTAACACCCTTTCTGTATCTGTATCCTGACGTTGGACGCCGACCCATCCGTTATAATCTCCTAGCAGAATTATTCTTTCACCTTGATCGCAAGTACTTATTGTATCATTTAAAGTGTCCCAGAAGGCGTCTTTGACTTCTCTCGGATCACTATCAACTGGGGCGTAGCACGCTATGATAAATAATCTTCTGATTCCTACCTTCATTCTAGCCCACAACAATCTGGGAGATACAAAATCATGATCTTTGAGATGCTGTCTTGCTTTTTCATTCATAATCAAACAGACCCCTTGACTACCATTTGATTCACTACCTACTCCTGACCATATTTCAAACCCGCCTCTCAACACCCCATTTTCTATGTTTCTACTCTCGCAACCCTTTTTCTTCGTCTCAGGTACACACAAAATATCTAGTTTCCTTACGTGCATACCCAGTGGGCACAAACGTTAAAGAACGTTATTAGAACGGTTCAAAAACGTACTAAATCAGTCCGAATAACGTTCCTTAAACATACAATGTTCCAGAGACGTTTTAAGGACGTATTTGGGACATGAAACGTTTTCAGAACAGTATTTGGTCTGACTTAGGACAGTTTTTAAAACGTTCAAATAACGTATTTTGACTTCTACGTCCAAGGAACGTTTTTAGAACGTTCCAATTACGTTCTTAAATTTCGTGCCCACTGGGTAGTTTCTCGTAGTTCTCTTACCTTAAGATCATTAAATCCTCTAGCATTCCAAACACCCAGAGCAGTATAATAATTGAATTTCGAATTGGAATACTTTTTTAAACATTAAATTATCGTATTCTGTAAAGAGATAAATCCGAAGCTAAATCTGCAGCAACTCGTATCAAGTTTAAGCAACAATGAAGCAGTTGACTCTCGATAGAGTCTAAATGTCTTAAACAAAAGAGATAGTGTTTAATTAGCCACCCACATCTTGTAGTAGCCATTAATGGATATGATGTGTCTTCAGCACATATAATCATGCCAGCTGAGTAGAATCCGAGGATATAATTACAGATACTGCAGCGGAAAACACATGTCTACCTTCGATAAGAACCAAAAGGAATGTGGCATATTGAGTATCACGCAATACGTTATATAAATATAATATGCCACCCTCAGTTTATTATAAACTTTTATTTGTATACCTACCCTGGTGGAGAAAATTTTTACATGAAAGTACAACATGTCTACAACTGTAATTTTTTGCTAAAACATGTACTTTCTTATTGTAAGAAATGTACAAAATTTAACAAAAAAATACAGTTAAACACAAATAGCTAAATTTTGCTTGTCCTTTCTTGTAGAAAAGTAAAGAAATTAACAATAAAGTATAGGTGTCTACAATTCAAAAATTTGTATAACTTTTTATTAATATTTTTTTACTATGTTGTAAAAATCTACAAGGTATTACAGGAAACTATAAGATTTTACATTTTTTTAATTTGGATGTTTGATGTCATAAAAACAATTTTAAGTTTACGTAAATTATTGAAGAAAATTACAAATCTTTACAAAAAAATACAAGATTTCACAAAAGTTGAAATATTGGGAAATTGTACTTAAAATTATGTTGTATATATGTACTGGTAGTTTATATTTGCTTGGTTGAAAATTCAACTATTGGGTTAAAAATTTAATTCTTTCGTTGAAAATTCAACTATTTGTTTAAAAGTCATCTGTTTTGTTCGAAAAATCAACTGTTTCGTTGAAAATTCGAATTTTTGAATTGAACATTCATCTTTTTTTGGATTGAAAATTAATTGTTATTTGGTAGAAAAGTTCTTGGTTGAAAATACATCTTTCTTTGTTAAATGTTCAACAGTCTTGTCGACTGTTTATCTTTAAAACTCAATTCTTCCGTTGAAAATTCATCTCTTTTGGTAGAAAATTTCTGTAGACGTAGAGGGTTTAGCTATTTTTTGAAAATTCGTCTTTTCTGGTTGAAATTTTAACTACTTAGTTGAACTACTTTGCTTCAAATTCGTTTTTTTTTTTGGGTGGAAAATTTAAAATATTTTGGTAAAAAATTCAACTATTTGGTGGCTTTTTCGTTTCAAAATTTATATCTTTTAGGTAAAATATTGAAATATTGAATTCAATATGGTACCTATACATTAATTTTATTAAAAATAATTTTAGTTTTGTTTTTTATTTTAGTCGCTTATGAAATGAAATCGAATAAAAAAATTTGGACCTCAAAGGGAGGGGTGTGTTCTTATTTGTGACG
The DNA here is from genome assembly GCA_932195095.1 of Andricus curvator. NCBI lineage: Eukaryota > Metazoa > Arthropoda > Insecta > Hymenoptera > Cynipidae > Andricus > Andricus curvator. The sequence continues at coordinate 266,009 of CAKNYM010053093.1, forward strand.
TGTAAAAAAATCAAAATAGCGTCACCAGGGTGGCAATTTTTTTTCTCGAAATTCAAATAGTAGCACGTGCCACCGGACACTTTAAAATTCCATTTAAACTTGGCACGTTTCGATCAAACCCTGAAGTATGAGTTCAATTTTTCGAAAATCCAAAATTTCCCCATGTTACTTAAATGAGATTTGAGGTGCCCGATGGCACGTGTTAATCTTTGAATTTCGAGAAAAAAAAAATTACGGATTTTCTTTCTCCGGAAATGGAAACTTGTGGGGGGGGGGGTGACTTGCCCTCTAGAGTGAGAAAAAATTTTGCAATTCATTTTTGGACCACCCTAAGCGTCAAGTAAATTTTGAACGACCTCTAAATTAACTTCTAAAATATTATAAAAATCAAAATTATAGGGATGAAAATAATCACGGAAGTGTTACAAATCTCGAGTATATTAATACGTAAGTAGATTAGAGTTCAACACACGTCTGATACCCTTACGTTATAAAAGAGATTATTTAAGTCATAAATACGTCACGTCGTGCCAGCTGAGAAAGGATGACTCAGTAAAATAAATTAAATGTCCTTAATTAAGTACTTAATCTCGTTTCGCACCTGTATGTACATAAATTGATACGACAGTCTGGAGAGGTAATAAATATCTTGCTAAACCTGGACTAGCTTCTATATTCTGTGTCTAAACAGAGGCATCGGTAGCAGTATCAGATGCTAACCAGTTCTCGGGGCGTTGTAAAGGAAACACTTTCACGATATCAGGATACGATCGTAGTACTCATGTGGCATTCCATTTCATATGAGCACACTACCCGAAACAAATATTTTTCAATTTTCTTCAAACTGCGGTAAATTGTGGTTCTATAGTACCCTATTGCAGGTGGAAAACCATAAGCCACTATATGGCATGATTAGACCTTGCATACTAATGGGCCCGCGTGGAGAGCTTTACATGATGACTTTGTGAAGCTCTTCGCCTGGGGTGCTTGCTAGAGAGATTGATCATCGACCTGGGTCGGCTCATTGTTGCGGAAAGAACGTGTTATTTAAATAAACAACACGGAATTTTTTGATTAATACAAAAATCTAAATCCCCCCCCCCCTTTACCACCTAGTATACTTCCTATGAACTGCTCGATCCCAGACAGTACATCGAGGCTAGAACCGAGTGAGTCACGCTTTCCCCAAAAAGGATTTGGGTTGATAGTATAATAATCGGGGGTGCTTGGGGGGGGGGGGTATGTTGGATTTCCCAGGATTACTCTGAATTACATAAATTTATGGTGGATTACACCGCCTAAATTAGACTAACGCGAATTATCAACCAAAAAGGATTGCTTTTTAACAAAATTGTTCAATTTTCAAGAAAATAGATGAACTTCATACCAAATAGTTGAAATTTCAACCAAGAAGATTAATTTTCTGACGAAAAAGAAGAATTTTCAAGCATGCAGTTGAATTTTCGACAAAAAAATATCAATTTTTACCCATACAGTTCAATTTTCAACTAAAAAAGGTAAACTTTCTACCAAAAATGGATTAGTTAAATTTTTAGATAAAAAATTAATTTTAAATACAAAATAAAAAAGAAATCTTAGACAAAGTAGTTAAATTTTCTACCAGAGATCAATTTTCAACTAAAATGACGAATCTTTAACTGAAATAGTTATACTTCAAATAAAAAAATTAATTTTCAATAAAAAAACGAATTTTCAACAAAATAGTTACATTTTTAATTTTAACCAAAGAGATGAATTGTGGATTACACTAGGTTAGCCTGATTAATTGGATTAACTGGATTAGAACAATGGGGCCCTAAAGTAAAATGATGAATCTTCAACTGAAATAGTTAAATAAAAAACCAAAATTTTCAACCAAAAAACCACGATTTTCAACAAAGTAGTCAAATTTACAAAAAAAATGACTTTCAGAAAATTGTTGAATTTCGTACAAATTAGATTAATTTTTAACCAAATAATTGAATTTTTAATCAAAACAATTAATTTTCAACCAAAAAACCACAATTTTTCAACAAAGTAGCCAAATTTACACAAAAAAATGACTTTCAGAAAATTGTTGAATTTCGTACAAAGTAGATTAAGTTTTAACAAAATAATTGAATTTTCAAACAAAACAAATAATTTTCAACTGAAAACATTAATTTTCAACCGAGTAGATTCATTTTCTACCGAAAAAATGAATTATCAGCAAAATAAACGAATTTTTAACCAGGTAGTTGAATTTTCAATTCAAATATACAATAAAAATTGGAATAGTTACATTTTCAGTTAAACAATATAATTTTTAAGCCAAAAAAACGAATTTTCAACAAAATAGTTCAATTTTTCACAAAAATATTTCAATTTTCAGCAATTAATTTTAAATAAAAAAAGAAGAAATTTCAACAAAATAGTTCAATTTTCAACCTGAGATAAATTTTTAAATTGTTAAATTTTCAATTAAAAAATCAATTTTCCACCAAAAAACAATGATTTTTCAACAAAATAGTTAAATTTTCAAGCAATGAGATAAATTTTCAACTAAAAAGATATATATTGAAAGAAACAATCAAACAATCGACTTTTCAACCAAAAAGGATAATTTTTAACAAAATTGTTTGATTTTTAAGACAGTACATTAATTTTTAACCAAATAGTTGAATTTTCAACCAAAAACTTGAATTTCTAAACAAGAAGATTCATTTTCTAACCAAAAATACAAATATTCTACCAAATAGTTAAATTTTCAACTGAAATATAATAATTTTTAACAAAAAATGGAATAGTTAACTTTAAATGAAAAAATTGAAAAAAAAATAGTTTAATTTTCAAACAAAGAGATAAACTTTCAGCTAAGAGGATGCATTTTCAGAGAGAAAAAAATAATTTTTAAGAAAGTAGTTTTATCTTTCAACCAACTAATTGAATTATCAACCAAGAAGATTAATTATCTATGAATGTTTAAGAAAACTGTTGAATTTTCAACCAAAAACTACTTTCTAACCGAATTGTTAAATTTTTCACAAAGTAGATTAATTTTTAACCAAAAGAGATTAATTCTCAACAAAAAATTTAATAGTTAACATTCAAACCAAAACAAATGTTAATTTATAATAAACAATAGTTGAATTCCACCAAAAAAGACAAATTTTCAACAAAAAAGTTGACTTATCAACAAAAACGGGATACTTCCTAACAAAATTGTTCAATTTTCAACTAAAAAAGATCCATTTTCAATAAAATATTTCAATTTTCAACTAAAAACCCTCAAATTTCCACCAATCATCAAATAGTTACATTTTCAATTGAAAAATTAATTTTCAACCAAAAAAAGCGAATTTTCAATAAAATATTAAAATTTGTCAACCAAAAAATTACTCTTCTAAAAATTGTTGAATTTTCTACAAAGTATATTAATTTTCAACCATATAATTAAATTTTCAACCAAAAACATTTTTCAACCGAGAAGATTAATTTTGTACCGAAAAGGACGAATTTTCAAACAAGTAGTTGAATTTTAAACTATTAAAGATACATATTAAACCAAATAGTTGAGTTTTCAATTAAGAAGATAAATTTTCAGCTAAAAATGGAATTGCTAAATTCAATGAAAATAATTAGATTTTCAGCAACAAAAAAAAAAAGAATTTTCTACCAAAACAGTTGAATTTTTAACACAAAAAGACGAATTTTCAACAAAAAAGTTGATATTTCAAACCAAAAAAATCACTTTTCAGCCAAGAAGATTAATTTTCTACCGGAAAAGATGAGTTTTGAACAAAATACGTGAATTGTCAACTAAAAAAGATAATTTTCAACCAAATACGGAATAATTAAATTTTCAAGAAAAAAAAATAATAATAATAATAAAAAAAATAGTTGAGAACTATTTGTATTACTTATGTAAATCACTTCGAATTGTCTCGATTACTTTGGATTACCTGATTTACTCCGATTAGCTGAATTGCAAGTATATAAGTATAGATTACTTCGGTTTAATGAGGATTACATGTAGATTAATCCAGATTACAACTAGAGTTCTCTGAATTATTCACGCGGATAATCATTGTAATACTTTGGTTTACAAGTGGATTACCCCGGATTACAAGTCCGGAATTACTTGAAGTACCTGGATTACAAGTTGCGTATTTCAGATACAAGTATATTGCCTCGAAGTACAAGTGGATTACGTCGGATTACAAGTGGATTACTCATGCTCACAGTGGATTACTCCGAGTCACTGGGATCACTCCGATTTACTTGAAGTACCTGGATTACAAGTGGAGTATTTCAGATAAAAGTGTATTACCTCGAATTATAAGTGGATTTTCTCGAAGTACAAGTGAATTACCGCAAATTACAAGTGGATTACTCCGACATACTGGGATCACTTCGGAATTACTTGAAGTACCTGGATTACAAGTGGTGTATTTCAGATAAAAGTGTATTACCTCGAATTACAAGTGGATTTTCTTCAAGTACAAGTGGACTACTCCGGATTACAAGTGGATTACTTCGGGACACTGGGATCACTCCGGAATTACTTGAATTACCTGGATTACAAGTGGATTACTCGAGATTACAAGTGTATCTACTCAAGATGACAAGCGTATCGCCTCGAAGTACAAGTGGGTTACTCCAGATTACAAGTGAATTACTCGTGTTCACACGGGATTACTCCGAGTCACTGAGATCACTCCGAATTACTTGAAGTACCTGGATTACAAGTGGAGTATTCCATATAAAAGTGTATTACCTCGAATTACAAGTGGATTTTCTCAAAGTACAAGTGGATTACACCGGATTACAAGTGGATTACTCCAAGACACTGGGATCACTCCGGAATTATTTGAAGTACTTGGATTACAAGTGGAGTATTTCAGATACAAGTGTATTGCCTCGAAGTACAAGTGGATGACTCCTGATTACAAGTGGATTATTCATGTTCACAGTGGATTACTCCGAGTCACTGGAATCACTCCGTTTTACTTGAAGTACGTGGATTACAAGTGGAGTATTCCATATAAAAGTGTATTACTTCGAATTACAAGTGGATTTTCTCAAAGTACAAGTGGATTACTCCGGATTACAAGTGGATCACTCCGGGAGACTGGGATCACTCCGGAATTACTTGAAGTACCTGGATTACAAGTGGAGTATTCCAGATACAAGTGTATTACCTCGGATGACAAGTGGATTGCCCTGAATGACAGGTGTATTACTTCAGATTACAAGTGGATTACTCCCGATCACAAGTGGATTACTCCGGCATACTAAGATCACTCCAAATTACTTGAAGCACCCTGGATTACAAGTGGAGTGTTCCAGATGGATTACTAAAATTACAAGTGGATTACTTCTGAATACTGTTATTACTTCAAATTATTCGAATTACGTCGAATTACTGCGGATTACACTGAATTAGCCTGATGAACTGGATTAACTGGATTAGAACAATAGGGCCCTATGGTCTATTACTCTATTGTACTATAATTTACGCAGATTGAAGAAAATTTAAAAAAAAATTGTATCTGAAATGGAATGCCTCTTGTACTTCTTGGTGTATTCTCTTTCTATTTAATATTCAAAACAGGCAGAACCTCTCTTAGTTCTATTTATAACCAGATAATGTAACAATGACAACGACACGAGCATTTAGAATCCTGTGGTTAACTTTTAACTGTTTCCTCATAATTAGCTTAATGAGCTTAACAATAAGTGAGTTGTGTCGGCGCATAATCAGGGAAAAAGGTGATTTTTTTATTCAATGGCGTCTCTAGTCTTTGAGATCATAAGCTAAATCAAAAATCTGAGGTTTAGATTGTTTTCCAGTGTAATTCGAGGTTATCCACTTGTAATCCAGAGTAATCCATTTATAATCCAGGGTAATCCACTTTTAATCCGAAGTACTTCAAATAATTGGGACTAATTTAAGTAATTCGGAGTAATCCACATGTAAGATGAAGTAATCCACTCGTAATGTGAGGTAATCCACCTACAATTTAAGTTAATTCACTTTTAATGCAGATAATTCAAAGTAATTAAGTCAATCCAAGTTATCCACTTGTAATCCGTTGTAATCAAAATTAATCCAGGGTAATCCATTTGTAATCCGACGTAATTCAAATAATTCGGAGTAATCCCAGTATTACGCAGTAATCCACTTGTAAGCTGAAGTAATCTAGTTTTAATTCAAGGTAATCCACTTGTTATCGGGGGAAATCCGCTTGTAATCCAGATAATTCAAAGTAATTCAGGTAATCCAAATAAACCACTTGTAATCCAGAGTAATCCACATACATCCCAGGGTAATACACTTGTAATCCGACGTAATTCAAATAATTTGGAGTAATCCCAGTATTTCGCAGTAATCCACTTGTAAGCTTAAGTAATCCACTTTTAATTCGAGGTAATCCACTTGTTATCGGGGGCAATCCGCTTGTAATCTAGATAATTCAAAGTAATTCAGGTAATCCAAAAAATCCACTTGTAATCCAGAGTAATCCACATACATCCCACGGTAATCCACTTGTAATCCATGTATTTTGTTAAAAATTCCTCTTTTTCTGTAGAAAATTCAACTATTTTCTGTTTTTTTTCTGGTTGCAAATTTAACTAAATTGTTGAAAATTCTTTTTTTTTTAATTCTTTTTTTTTACTGGAAATTTAGCAATTCAATTTTTGATTCCAAATGTATCTTTTTTAGTTGAATATTCAACTATTTATAAACAACTTAATCTTTTTTAGGTGAAAATTCACCCACCAGGTTGAAAGTTAATGTTTCTGGTAGAAAAGTCAATTTTATGGTAAAAAATTAACCTACTTGGTAGATATAAAATGCAACAATTTTGTAAAACAAGTCAGTTTTTTGTTGAAAATTCAACGGTTTCGTTGAAGATTCGCCTTTTTGAGTAAAAAATTAAGCTATTTTGGTAGACAGATTAAAGTATTTGGTTAACAAATAATTCGTTTTTAAATGCATGTATTTTGTTGAAAATTCGCTTTTTTGGCCGAAAATTAATCTTCTTGGTTGGAAATTCATTTTTTTTCAATGTAAGTAACTTTGCGTTGACAATTTATCTCTTTTGGTTAAAAATTAATCTACTTTGTAGAAACTCCAACAATTTTATTAAAAAGCCTTTTATTTATTTTTTATTTAATTTTTTCTTGAAAAATTGTGATTGTCTGAAAAATTATTTTTAAACTGAAAATTGAACTATTCCAGTTGAAGCTTAATCACTTTAGTTGAAAATTTCATCTCTTTTGAAAATTGAACTATTTTGTTGAAATTTCTTTTTTTTTGTTAAAAATTAATCTGCTTTCTAGAAACTTCAACAATTTCATTAAAAAGCCATTTATTTATTTTTTATTACATTTTTTCTTGAAAAATTGCGATTGGTTGAAAAATTATTTTTAAACTGAAAATTGAACTGTTTCAGTTGAAGCTTCATCACTTTAGTTGAAAATTTCATCTCTTTGGTTGAAAATTGGACTATTTCGTTGAAATTTATTTTTTTGTTTTTGAAAATTTATCTTGTTTAGTTGAAAATTCACCTACTAGTTTCAAAATTAATTTTCAAATTTTGTTAAAACTTCGTCTTTTTTGGTAGAAAATTAATCTTCTCGGTTGAAAATTCGTTTTTGTTGGCTGAAAAATAATCTTTTTATCTCAAAATTTCTCTTTTTTTTGTTAAAAATTGAACTACTTGGTTGAAAGTTGAACTACTTTGTTAAAAATCGTTTTTAGGTTGAAAATTTAACTGTTTTGTTGAATAATGTTTTTTTTTTAAATTAAAATTTTCACTAAAAATTTAACTGTATCATTTTTGTTGGTAAATTTACGGTTTTTAGTTAAAACTTCAACTATTTGGTTGAAAATTAAACAATTTTCTGTTGAGGATTCAGCTATTTTCTTGAAAATTTATCTTTTTCATTGAAATAAACTGTTTTTGATTTTAAATTAAAGTAGATTTTGATTGAAATATCAACTATTACTTTTTTTGTTCAGAATTCATCTCTTTTAGTTAAAAATTAATCTACTTTGTAGAAACTTCAACAATTTTATTAAAAAGCCATTTATTTATTTTTTATTTAATTTTTTGTTGAAAAGTTGCGATTGGTTGAAAAATTATTTTTTAACTGAAAATTGAACTATTCCAGTTGAAGCTTCATCACTTTAGTTGAAAATTTCATCACTTTAGTTGAAAATTAAACTATTTTGTTGAAATTTCTTTTTTTGTTAAAAATTAATCTACTTTGCATAAACTCCAACAATTTTATTAAAAAGCCATTTATTTATTTTGTATTTAATTTTTTGTTGAAAAAATGCGGTTGTTTGAAAAATTATTTTTAAACTGAAAATTGAACTATTCCAGTTGAAGCTTCATCACTTTAGTTGAAAATTTCATCTCTTTGGTTGAAAATTGAACTATTTCGTTGTAAATTTATTTTTTTGTTTTTGAAAATTTATCTTGTTTAGTTGAAAATTCACCTACTTGTTTCAAAATTAATTTTCAAATTTTGTTAAAACTTCGTCTTTTTTGGTAGAAAATTAATCTTCTCGGTTGAAAATTCGTTTTTGTTGGCTGAAAAATAATCTTTTTATCTCAAAATTTCTCTTTTTTTTGTTAAAAATTGAACTACTTGGTTGAAAGTTGAACTACTTTGTT
>CAKNYM010053093.1:283375-316132 GCA_932195095.1 Andricus curvator
CTACAAAAAAAGTTACTTTTTCACCAAATAGTTGAATTTTTTACCAACATATTCTAAATTTTCCACCCAAAAAAACGAATTTGAAGCAAAGTAGTTCAACTTTCAACTAAGTAGTTAAAATTTCAACCAGAAAAGACGAATTTTCAAAAAATAGCTGAACCAAAAGAGATGAATTTTTAAACAAAAACAACACTTTTTAACAAAAGAGTTGAATTTTCAACAAAAACTTTCCTTATTTTTCGATCAACTAGATTAACTTTCTAACAAAAATAGTTGAATTTTTAACAAAATATATTAATTTTTAACCAAAATAGATTAATTTTCTACAATAATAGTTGAACTTTCAACCAAAAGGAATAAGAATTTTTTACCTAAAAGAGATAAATTTTGAAACGAAAAAACCGCATTTCGAAACAAGAAAGAAAAAAATTCATTAAATTGTTGAATTTTCAAGTCAAAAAGACGAATTTTCTATTTAAAAAAAGTTACTTTTCAACCAAATGGTTAAATTTTCATACATAAAATATTAATTTTCAACAAAAAATTTAATTTTCAACAAAATAGTCGATTTTTCTGCCATTTTCAAGCCAAAAAGGCGAATTTTCAACAAAAGAGTTAAGTTTCCAACAAAATTTTTTTTAATTTTCAACCAAAAATGGAATAACAGAATTTTTCCTACGAAAAGAGATGAATTTTCAAACCAAAAACAATTTTTTTCAACAAATGATTTGAATTGTCAAACTGAAAATATGAATATTCAACAAAAATTTTTCTTATTCTTCAATCGACTTGTTGATTTTTCCACCAAAATAGTTGAATTTTTAACCAAAATATATGAATTCTAAATGAAAAATATAATAGTTGATATTATTTCAACCAAAAAAGATTTTGATAACAAATGAAACTCGATTGAATTCAACAAAAAAAACGAATTTTCAACTAAAATAGTTGAATCCTCAACCAAATCAGATTAATTTTTTTACGAAAATAGTTGAATTTGCAACCAAAAGAAATGAGATTTTCGTACCAAATGAGATAAATTTTGAAACAAAAAAGCCAAATATTTGAACGTTCTACCAAAATAGTTGTTCTTGCAACGAAATACATGAATTTTCAACCAATTAGTTAAATTTTTTAACCAAAATAAATGAATTCTCAACTAAAAATATAATACTTGTTATTATTTCAACGAAAAAGGATTTTAATTTGAATTCAACCAAAAAAGACGAATTTTCAACAAAATAGCTGAATCCTCAACCAAAAGAGATAATTAGAAGACAAAAATGATCCTATGAGAGTTCCAAATTTTTGTTTATATATGTTATTTAGTAGTAGCATTGCCAATTGCTTTAGCAGATATAGTGACTAACGAGGTTGCTAATAGCAGTTGAACACTCATCTTCTTAAATAAGAATATGACTAGGATATTAGGAAATGTTTGATTACCAATTTGTGAATGTATAATGAACGTGGTTTTAAATTCTAGAATCTAGATTCTAGAACAAGCAAACAGAATACCTAGTTATCGAGTTTAAAAAATAGTTTTTCTAGCTTTTAAACCAAGTGTTTCAATGTCATCTTATCCGTTAAATGGTTAAATCCATAACCTTTATCTCTCATTCCAAAAGCTTTCCCTTGTAAAATTTGTAAAATTTCCAACACCCTATCTTCATACTGAAATCTTCAGACACTGGAGCTGATCTCTTACTGAGGCTTGAACAAACATCTGCTTGACAGATTTCTGTCAGTCTGGGTCCCTTCACGGTTCCGTTAAATCCTAGACTAGAGTCTAGAGTCTAGACCTAAACTCAAAACTACATGGACCTTTGTAATTATCATGGTATGGCTAGATTCCTCCCAGTCCTACGTTTTCGACGTCACGTAGTCACATTTTTAAAATGGGACAAATGAAAAATTACTTTTAGGTTTCTAAACTCTCTAATCCTTTAGTCTAAAGTCTCAATTCTAAAAGTCTAAAATATACAGAATTTTAAAAAATTTCTAGAGATTTCACAAGATTTAAGAGATTTTTAAAAATTCAAAGGATTTTCAAAAAATACAGTGTATTTTTAAAAATTCCAAGGGATTTCAGGACATTCGAAAGAGTTCACTTAGAAATTTTTATAGAAATGTTAAGAGTATCACAGGATTTTAGAGATTTCAAGTACTTCAAAGATTTTCAAGGGATTTTATCGGGTCTCGGAGGATTTAATAGATGGAGACATTTTTTAATATTTTTAAAAGACTGAAGATTTCTAAATTTTGTCCAGGATTTAAAAAAATATCTGGGTATTTTACAAGATTTTAGGGGTTTTATATATTTCAAAGGATTTCAAAGAATATAGTGTATTTTAAAAGATCCCGAATTTGATCTTTTTTCTTAGGGCTTCGAAATTTTTTGAGGATTTCAAGGAATTTAAAAATATTTTAGGGATTCATAGGATTTCAAAATAAATAAAAATATTCCATAAGATTATGATACATTTTTATAGATATAAAGGATTTTAAAAAACTGGAGAGTTTTCCAAAGATTTCAGAGGATTTCAACAGAATTCAAGGGGTATTAACAGATTTTATAGGATCTTAATGGTTGTCAAAGAATTTCAAAGATTTAAAAATATTTCAAAGATTTTGAAAGGATTTTGTAGGATTTCAAATCTTTCCAAATATTTAAACAGATTCGAAGGAATTTCAGAAAATTCCAAAGATTTCAAGAGATTTTAAGATCTATAGAAATTTTAAGAGATATCACAAATTTCAGCATAATTAACGGAACTTCAATCTATTTCAAGATATTTTTAAAGGGTATCAAAGGATTTTAAAGATTCCAAGAGATTTCATGAAATTGGAATGATTTCACTTAGAAATTTTTATAGAAATTTTAAGAGATATGACAATTTTCAAGATAACTGACGGGATTTCAATCTATTCCAACAGGATTTTGAAGGGTATCACAGGATTTTAGAGATTTCAAGGTACTTCAAAGATTTTCAAGGGATTTTGTCGGGTCTCGGAGGATTTAAAAGATTGAGACATTTTTTTAATAATTTTAAAAGACTGAAGATTTCAAAATGTTGTACGGGATTTCAAAAAATATCTCGGTATTTTACAAGATTTTAGGGATTGTATACATTTCAAAGGATTTCAAAGAATATAGTGTATTTTAAAAGATCCCGAGGAATTTCTTAGGATTATAGAAAATTTCAAAAAGATTTAATAAACATTTCTAAGGAATTTGATATGTTTTCGTAGGGTTTCTAAATTTTTTGAGGATTTCAAGGAATTTTTACCGTATTTAATAAAAGGGATTTCAAGGAATTTAAAAATATTTTAGGGATTCATAGGATTTCAAAATAAATTAAAATATTCCATAGGATTATGATAAATTTTTATAGATATAAAGGATTTTAAAAAACTGGAAAGTTTTCCAAAGATTTCAGAGGATTTCAACAGAATTTAAGGGGCTTCATCAGATTTTATATTTTTTAATGGGTTGCAAAGGATTTCAAAGTTTTCAAGGAAGTTCAAAGATTTAAAAAGTTTTCAAGATATTTCAAAGATTATGAAAGGTCTATTTCAAGGTATTTTTAAAGGGTATCAAAGGATTTTAAAGATTTCAAGGTACTTCTAAGGTTTTCAAGAAATTGTATAGGGTCTCTGGGGATTTCAAATATTAAAAAATTTCAAAATTAATTTAAAAAGATTGAATATTTCAAAATGTTGTACTCGATTTCAAAAGATGTCTAGAGATTTTACAAGATTTAAGGAATTTTTTAATTTCAAAAGATTGTAAAGAATATAGTGTATTTTAAAAGATTCCGAAGAATTTTCCAGGATTATAGAAAATTTCAAAAGATTTGAACATTTTCAAAATTGCAAGGGATTTCAAGAAATTTAAAATTTTTTGAGGGATTCATAGGATTTCAAGTGAAATTAAAAGATTCCATAAGATTTTAAACAACTGGAAAGTTTTCCAGGGATTTCAGAGGATTTCAACAGAATTCAAGGAATTTCAATAGATTTCGGCAGATTTCAACTGATTTCAAAGCTTTCAGAGTATTTTGAAAGATTTCGATGGATTTTGATTTTTTTAAATCCTCTTCAATATTCTTTTTAAATTGATTTTTCAAAATAAAGAATCATTTTAAATACTCCTAGGAATTTTACGAATCTTTTTTTATTATCTTGAAATATTTCAAAATCTTTAAAAAATTTCAAACTTTATGTCGAAATCTTATTTTGGAAATTTTTTAAAAACTTCGAAATATCTTTTAAAATGATTCGAATTTTTCCTACAATTTTGAAAAAATTCTGCAAAATTGAAAAAATTATCTTAAAATCTTCCAGATTCTTTTTGGACAATTTTAGAAATCTTTTTAAATCTTCTCTTAAAATAAAAAATCATTAAAAATTTTCCCAGGAATTTTAGAATGTTTACAAAATTCAGCAATTAAAATTTTTTTGAATCTTCTTATACATCTTATAATTCTTCTCAGAGCAAAAATATAAGATTGAGTATTTTTTAATTGGTTAAATGTTTATTTATTCTTCCTTTTGGAAAATTTGAAATAGTTTATCCAGTAAGTGGAATTATCGAAAAGTTAAAACATTAGAATAAGTTAAAAACCTTTTAATTTTAAAAGTTTCAAGGAAACTTCTCACATTATTTTCAGATTTTTCAGTTGAATTAGAGAAAAAAGTACTTTTTTTAGATATCTACTTAAAATTTAAAAAAATCTCTTCGGTCTCTGAAAATTATTACCAAAATTTATTGTGGTTATATAAATATAATTTCCCTAAGAATCCTGAGCAAATTCAAAAAGATTTTTGAAAATTTAAGATAAGTGAAATCAAAATTTCAACAAAAAAGGTAATCCCTTTACGGTTCCCTAAATCCTAAATAAATCATGGTGTAGCACATTCTTCCCAGTCCTACGTTTTCAATGTCACGTAGTCACATTTCGGAAATTGGACAGATAGTTCAATAGTCAAACAAAAAAGATGAATTCTCAACAAGAAAAGCAATATTTTATATTTCAATCACAAAAGATTTTTATTTTAAATAAAAAACAGTTGAATTAATCCAAAAAGACAAATTTGCAACAAAATACTCGAATCCTCAACTAAAAAAGATTAATTTTCAACCAGTTGTATTTTTAACCAAAAAACATGAAATATTTTTCAAAATATACGAATTTTCTACAAAAAACTTAACATTTTTAACCAAAAAATATAAATTTTCCACACAAAAATTAATTTTTAAACAAATAATTGAATTTTCAACCAAATAATTCAAATTTCTACCAAATACATGAATTTTCTATCAAAAAGATTAATTTTCTACAAAAAAAAGATGAATTCTCAACAAAAAATGTAATAAATGATATTTCAATCCAAAAAGATTTAAATTTTAAAACAAAAACAGTTGAATTCATGAAAAAAATTTTTTAAAAATACTTGAATCCGCAACCAAAAGGTGAATTTTTAACCAAGAAAATTAATTTCCTGCCAAAAAATACAAATTTTCAACAAAATAGTTGCATTTTCAACCAAAGAGATGAATTTTAAATTAAATTATGAATCCTCAATCGAATAAGTGAATTTTTAACAATGTAGTTTAACTTTTAATCAAGATATTGATTTTCAACCAAAAAAGATGAATTTTCAGCGAAGAATTTAATAGTTGATAATTAAACTAAAAAATATTTTTAATTTTAAATCAAAAAGATTTGAATTCTCCAAAAAGATGAATTTTCAACAAAACAGTCGAATCATCCAAAAATGATTTTAATTTTAAACTAAACATTTGCAATTTTAATTAAAAAAATTTTAAAGAATTTTCAGTCCAAAAAGATGAATTTTCAACTTAAAAATGTTGCTTTGATATCTTCTACATTCTTTTCCGAAATTTTATGAAACCATTTTAAATCCCTTTATATATTTTCTTGAATTAACTTTTGAAAAAAAGAAATTAATTGAAAATTTCACTGGAATCTTAAGAAAAAAATGCAATTATCTTAAAACTTTTAAAATCCTTAAAAAGCTTCAAAATTTTATTTCAAAATGATAAAAAATCTACATTTTGTTTAAAGTTGGTTACCGGCATCGATAATTTTTGTTATCGTTACCGCTTTGAATTTGTGAAACCTTTAAAAATTATAGTCTGGTAGCAAAATTTTGAAAACAGTTTTTATTCCTAATATTAAAAAATAATTAAAATAAAATTATTCTCTCTTATCAACAATGTTTAGAAAGATTCAGAAATTACTTTTATCGTTAAATAGAATTACTTATTTGGAAATTTTGATTTAATAAATTGATGGTGCAGATAATTCCTCGGATAATTCTTAATCTCTGTTAATATATAACTTCATTTAATATGGTCAAGGAGTTATGAATAGAATCTTTTTGTCAAGAAATAAATTTTTAATTTTATTTGGAAAATGCGATTCACAAAATTCTCAAAATTTTGAAAGAACAAACTGAAAACAGCCACTTAAAATCATATTCACGCAATATACATCCAACCAGGTATTCAACAACAATGAGTGCGAAATTTTCAAGAATTTCGTTTCACCAATTTTATTAGATAAGATAGAATCCAAGATTTTAACCCTAATAAAAACATATCAATTACTCGATAACTTCGATAGTTCGATTCTTCAAAATTGATTTGAATAATTCTAACGGGCACATTTAGTTACCAGTACTAAAAAGGTTTTAAGAGTTTAGGCGTAAACTCATTCGGAAATGTAAAAACGCTACTAACAGTGGAGTCTCTAAACTTGAACTTTTTTCCTATCTTGTAACGCCATACCGCTTCCTGTCGAACAGGACAGAAACAGATAATGGTCCAGGTTCCGGTTGCGGCTGTATTACGTTTCACTGTGACGTACATACAATCATACAAACTTTTCTATGAAGAGGGAAACAGGACAAGGACGTAATTATATGAGTAAACTGTGCAATTGTCACCATCTGAGTCGAGTTCATTCGATTATTTCAAATAATTATGTGATAATCGCTTCACAGTAAATGCCAGTCAAGGGGAAAACAACTCTGGTAATCTGAAGCACTATAGGATATCTTCTCGCCCTGTTTAACTGTATTTGGATCTATACAGTTTTTCCAAATTAATGGAAAAAATTAGAAATTAAAGACTCAGATGGTTTTTGGAAAAAGAAAAATTCTTCAATGTGCATCAAAGTGTTTTCCGCCAACATCGAGCTACACTTGATCCCCTTGTACAACTCGAAACTAATACGTGACGCATTCATCACACTCAGAGAAAAAGTTGTCTTGAAACAAAAGCATCGTCTTCTTCCCTGTTTTGTTTTGAACCATTTGAATATCTTTCTTGCACAAACAGAAATATTTGGTTGCAAGATTAGGTGAAGTTTATTGCAAAAGTGTAATGTTTGCTGCAAAAAGATTCTATTTGTTACCAATGAAATTCCTTTTAAACATAAATTTGAGAGGAAATTCCATGTGTGTCATGAAGCATCCTTTTGAGTTTTGACACAAGAAGTAATTTCTGTGGGTATGAGTGACCATCATCTCTTATCTGTTTCCTTAGATATTGAAAAATTCTTTGGAATGGTCTGGAAACATCGCATCTTACAAATCTTCTTGACAAGGGTGTAGATGGTTCAATGATAAACATTATCAAAAATTTTCTTCCTAAAAGACTCATACAAGTCAGGGTAAATGGCTACCTTTCAAAAGAAACTGAACACGAAAATAGAGTTCCTCAAGGATCTGTTTTGAGTGTTACACTATTTCTAATTACATTTAGTGATGTAACGATCTGCATATTGCGACCTGTAAAAAAGTATTTTTGTCAACGATATGACAATCTACTGTAGTGGAAGAGATCTACAAACAACACAGGAACTTATCAAGACTGTTTCAATAAACTGCAAGATTAGTCTGGCAAGACTGGCTTTATATTTTCCAAAATAAAAACAACTTGTATCTTATTCTCTAAAAATGAATCAGATAATCAAAATCCGAGATTGTTCTCAGGTAATAACGAGTTGGAAGTTGTTGAAACTATCAGGATTCTTGGGCTTATCTTCAACAAAAAACGTACATGGCGCCTCCACCTTAAATACCTGATAGATGATTGCAAGCGCAGACTCGACATCATAAGAAGCCTTAACAAAAGAAATTGGAGAGCAGACAAAAAAATAATAGCCAAAACATACGAGGCTATTATCAGATCCAAATTGGATTACGGATCCTCAATTTATAACTCTGCCAAACCTAGTGCTCTAAAAACGATCTCTCCCATGCTATATGTTATATGAAATATATAGAAATTTCAAATGACCCCTTCTTTGCTATTGTTACGGGTTCACTGTCGGCAATTGAGGCCATCAAAAACACCAACAAATTTGATCACATCGTGCAAGAAATTCAAGAAATATATTGGACCTTGAGAAATCGAGAAAGGGAAATCAATCTCAATTTGGATACCTTGTCATCTGGGAATCGAAGTAAACGAGACAGCAGACGTTCTAGAAATCTAGAATCTAGAAACTAGCTAGCCAAATAAGAATCTCTCTTTCATGTCTATGGGTCTCCAAAGGTAGATCTTGTATCAATGTCTCTACTGGCGATCCCAGGACAATAGGTCGGATTCACTCAGCTTTGACACAGAACTGTCAAGAAGGATCCCCATCCTTTACCAGCTTTACCTGACTCGAAGTGCCTCAAAGAGTTGCTTCTTGCACAGCAGTAAAAAATGGGGCCCTCGAGGTTCAGGTTTACGAATCAACCCTTTCGAACTAAGATTTTCTTTCAAGGGGTCATACATTTTCTCTCAGTTTCCCGTCGAAGAAAACTGGTAGATCCTGAAAATGGCTAGTTGATCCAGGGTCAGGCTGCACCTCTGGATTGTGAAGACCTTTAATTCTAATGTGTCGGTTTCTGTACATCACAAAATCTTCAAGAATTATACAAGTCAAGCTGTCAAAGCCGTCTGAAATGATCATTGGAAAATTGGAATTGCACCTCTGGATTGTGAAGACCTTTAATTCTAATGTGTCGGTTTCTGTACATCACAAAATCTTCAAGAATTATATAAGTCAAGCTGTCAAAGCCGTCTGAAATGATCATTGGAAAATTGGAAATCCTGCAACAATACCAAGCTGCACCTGGTTAGAGACGATTTTTTAAAAAACAATTTAAAATCATCTTACAAAACCGTAAAGACCAAGTGACGCTGACTAGGATGAGAATCGGAGAGTCTTTAACCCATTCCTACTCAATCACCAGAACTGGGCCAGAACAATGTGATCTCTGTGAAGTTCCTGTCTCCATACATCATATGTTGCTTGACTGCAACAAATACAGGGATAAACGGATTCATTTCAAAGTCGGAACTGATTTTAAGAAAATGCTATCCGACCCGAATACATTTAATAATATGTACTTAACTATCTTCAGGCCATCGATGTCCGGCATATCATCTAGTCTAGTGGAAGCTTCGTACCTGAAAATTGGAAATAATGTTTCTTCTACAACCACATAATGTGTAATACCTATTGTAGTCGCTAATGACCACTGCAGTTGATGTGACTTTAAGCCTTCATGTAATAATAAATAAACTCAGGTAATCCGCCAGATCGCTCGGTTATCCGAGCAGGTAGTCTGTCTTAATTCGAGTAATCCAGTGTAACCCGGCTTAATCCACTTGTCATCCGGAGTAATTCAAGTAATTCGGAGTAATTTAAGTCTCCCGGAGTCATCCACTTGTAATCTTGAGTACTCCAGTTATAATCTGAGGTTATTAACTTGTTATTATTATTATTATACCATTATGCCATTTCCCTTTCGGGGTAGGCGTGACTTCCTCGGTTGGAAAATAGTAGTGTTGGAAAGGAGGTATAGATTTTTTAGATTGATCTACAATTTTCGTGTTATTTATTTAAATAACACGTCCGTTCTGCAACACTGCTCCGACCCAGGTTGCTGATCAATCTCTCTAGCGATCACCCCAAGTGAAGAGCCTCACAAGGTTGTTATGTGAGGTTCTCCACTCAGGCCTATTAGTATCCAAGGTCTTTTGTTTTAGGCGTCATTCACTCTACTCACATTCTCTTTATAAACTATTTGTCGCCACACTTTTCTGTCCTGGCATACTTCTCTAGCTTCCTTCACGTCCATGCATTTTTTCATGCAAGCTCTCCTGTTTCTATGGCTTCTTATGTCTTTTCGGATTAAAGTCTCATTCACACGTTTGAACTGATTTTTTCCCCATGTGTCAACTATTGTCTCTTTTGCACCACATTCTTTGAGGATTATCTCGTTTCGGACTTTTTCCATCAGTGTTTTCCCGCAAATTGTGTAATCCAGAGTAATTCACCCAGATAATCCAATAATTTTTAACTATTTTGTTGAACATCTTTTTTTTTAATTAATTTTCCTCACTGAAAATTTAACTATGCCTTTTTTTGTTAAAAATTGATCTTTTTTAGTAGAAAATTCACTTTTATAACTTTTTGAGAAAGAAAAAATTAATTTCCAGAGTTAAGTATTCGGTTTTGTTTTGGTATATAAATTAAAATTCTCAACAGAAAATTTAATTATTCCAGTTGAAGATTCATTATTTTAGTTGAACATCCAACATTTTTGCTTGAAAATTGTATTATTTGGTAGAAAACTGATTATTTTCTTGAAAATTCAACAATTTTGTTAGGAAGTCATTCTTTTTGGTTCAAAAATTCAAATATTTTGGTGTAAAATTCAACTATTTGGTTGAAAATTAACTTTCTTCTTGAAAATTTATATTTGCGGAATAAAAATTGAAATGTTTTCTTGAAAATTCGCCTTTTTGGCTTAAAAATTCAAAAATTTTTGTTCTCACTTGACTGAAGAATCTTCCTTGGTTGTAAATGCAACTCTTTTGTCAAAAATTCTTTCTTTTTCCCCTAAAAATGTTTCTAATGGTTGACAATTAGTAATCTGTTTTGGTTGAGGATTTAAAGTTTTTTTAAATTCATGTATTTTGGTTGAAAGTTCGTTCTTTTTGGTTGAAAAGTCAATTATTATATTTTTGGTTAGGAATTCTTTTTTTTAATTAAAAATTCTTTTGTTGGAAAATATAAATATTTCGATATAAAATTCAACTAATAAGGTAAAAAATAAATTTTCTTTTTGAAAATTTATATTTGCGGGTTAAAAATTAAACTATTTTTGTAGAAAATTGGCCTTTTTGACTTGAAAATTCAGCAGTTTGGTTGACATTTTTTCTCTCACTTGACTGAAGAATCTTCCTTGGTTGAAAATACAACAGTTTTGTCGAAAAAATTGTTTTTTCTTAAAAATATTTCTAATTGGTTGAAATTTATAATCTGGTTTGGTTGAGGATTTAACTATTTTGTTAAAAAATTTACGTTGTTTGGTTGAAAATTAAACTATTTGGTTGAAAATTCATCTTTTTAATTAAAAATTCAACTACTTAGTTGAAAGTTGAACTATTTTGTTAAAAATTCATTTATTCGATAATGGAGCTATTTTTAGTTAAAAATTCAACTACTTGGTTAAAAACCATGTATTGTGTCGAAAATTCGTCTTTTTTGGTAGCAAATTGAACTACTTTTATGAAAATTAATCTTTTTGCTTGAAAATTCAACTACTAGCTGAAAGTTAAATTCTTTGATGGAAAATAATTTTTTTGGTTTATGATTCATCATTTCACTTGAATATTCGTCTTTTTGCTTGAAAATTCAACTACTAGCTGAAAGCTGAATTCTTTTATGGAAACTATTTTTTTTTTTGTTTAAGATTCATCATTTTACTTGAATATTCGTCTTTTTGGTTGAAAATATAACTAATTTGTAGAAAATTTGCTTTTTTTTTTGTAGAAAATTAAATTTTATAACTAAGATTTAAACTATTCCAGTTGAAGATTCATCATGCATTTGAATTGAAAATTCATCTCTTTGGTAGAAATTTCATCTCTTTGGTTAGAAATCACATCACTATTTTTGTTTGAAAGTTAATTCTTCTTGGTTGAAAACTCTACTTTTTTTTTTAAATTCACCTACATGGTTGAAAACTAACTTCTGTGTTAAAAGTTATTATTTGCATGTCGGAAATTTAACATTTTTGATGAAGAATTTTCTTTTTGGTTTGAAAATTAATCTCTTTTTTAAGATTATTAATCTAGTTTAGTTGAGCATTCAACTATTTTGAAATATTTTAAACTAAATACTTAGTTCAAAATTAATTCATTTTGTTGAAAATGCCTCTTTTTTTGGTAGAAAATTAATCTTTTTCGTTGAAAATCCATCTTTTTTGTTGAAAATTTATTTACATGGTTGAAAGTTGAACACTTTTGTTAAAAATTCATTTATTCATCATTTTAGTTGAAAATTCATCTCTTGTTGAAAATTCTTTTTTTTTGTTGAAAATTATTTTTATTAACTCAGAATTTAAGTATTGTATTGCAAGATTTATCATTTTAATTGAAAATCCATCTTTTTGGTTCAAAGTTTCACTATTTTGTTGAAAGTTCGTTTTTTTTCAGTTAAAACTTAATTTTTTATTTAAAAATTTAACTTTCCCATTTTTTATTGAAATTTACCTATTTTGTTTAAAATTGATCTCCTTTAGTTGAAAGTTCGTTGGAGTCGGAACTTGGTAAATCTGAAGAAACAATTTTAGAATGAAAAAAATTAATTTCCACAGCTAATTTTCCATATAGGAAAATTGGAATTTTTCTCCCAACCTGAAATTCAAAATTCAGAACTGATTAAGATTAAAGCTTAAAAATTACTTTTTTGCTCTTTCTAATTGCAAGACTTTCGCTAAGTTTTTTTATTTATCAATCTAACTTAAGTTTAAAAATAAGACTTAGAAGAAATCTTACGTCTTTTTCTTGCATCAAAACCTGCAGCGTCATCATCATCTTCAGTAATTGATTGATTGTTCCAGAGCTATAGTCTAAAGTCGACCTGCGAATTCCTCAAATTCCTGCACGCTTACACATTCCACGAATTTTTTTTACACATGACAAAGCATTTTTAGCATCTTTAAAAACCTGAAAATGTGCAATCAACGGTGCATCATGAAGGGAGGAAAATTAGCTTACGTCACTTCCACTCGGAATGAATCATTTAATTGAGGAAGTTAATGAAGCTTCCACTTGCGCAATGCGATTCGGAAAAGCGGATGGTAGATAAAGAGAACAGTTGCATTCAAACTTTTTACCACGGATAAGAAGTAATTATTTAGTGTTTAAACAAGTGAACACACAAAAAGTTTTTTGTTCTTTATACAAGTAGTGCCCCCCCCCCCTTCCCGAAAAGCAACGTAGCCCAAAATTCTATCAAAACATAGTAAAGAGGGTTATTTTTCACGAAAAAATGGTGATAATAGAGGAAAAAAATGTGTGTGGCAGTGGGGCCACACGGCAGAAGTGAAACTTTACGTGCGCCTGGCGTCATATAGACATAGAGTAAAGACTATATCACTATAATATAGTCACTATATATAGTGTACAGTGTACACTAATACATTGAGGACGCGCATGAGTGCAAAGGAGCTTGCATATTGATGGAGTAGTGGGGAGATCTCATAGTAAGAGAGTACAGAGAAAGAGCATATATGTACATACTTTGCTTAGCGTGGGAATAGTGGGGATATCAAAGAGGAGTCTTTATAGCAATTGCGTATCGTGTATAGAAAGTATACTTGTAAAAGAAAGACAGAGACTTCCGTTCGTACGTTCGGTCGTTTTTTTCAATTTACTCCCGTCCCAAACGAAGTTTCACTTCAATAAATTCTTCCAAATAAAATTAATCTAAATACCTAAGATTTCAGGTCGGAATATATATTGAATTTTCAACCAATAAAATTAATTTTCTAACTAAAAAGACGAATTTTCAATAAAATACATGAATTTACTACAAAATAGTTGAATTTTCAACATCTAAAGGATAAATGTCTAACCAAAAATGAAATAGTGCAATTTTCAGATAAAAAAATTATTTTTCAATAAAAAAACAACTCAATTTTCAACAACAAAATTAAATTTTAATCCAAAGAGCTGAATCTTTAAAAAACATCTATTTTTAATAAACTAGTTCATCTTTCAACCAAATAGTTGAATTTTTAACTAAAAAAGATAACATTTTAAAAATAGTTAAATTTCAAACCAAAAAGATGAATTTTCCAGCAAAAAGATTAATGCTAATAATTAATACTAAAAAAACACGAATTTTCAATAAAATATGATTAATGAATATGATTTTTTAAGAAAACACTTAATTTTCTACCAAAAAGTTGAATTTTCATCAAAGTATAACATTTTTAATCCAAAAGGAAAACCAGAAAAAAAAACATAAAACAAACCAGATTAATTTAGATCCAAACAGCTGGATTTTTAATCCAAAAGGATGAATTTTCAACTAAAAAAGATCAATTTTCAATTACAAAAAAAATAATGTCATTGTTAGTTAAAACAGTTATTTTTCAACCAATAAAACAAATTTTCAACTAATTAGTTACATTTTCAACAAAAGAGATGAATTTTTAACTAAAATGATGAATCTTAGAAAAAAATGAATTTTCAACAAAAGAGTTCAACCCACAAGACGATTTTTAATATAAATTGTTTATCAATTGTTCAATCATGGAGATGAATCCACAACCCAAAAAAGAAATTTTTAACAAAGTCCCACTTTTAACCAAGTAGCTGAAATTCTGACCAAAAAAGATTACTTTTCAACAAAATAGTTGCACTTTCAAAAAAACAATAAAATTTCCAAATAAATACTAAAATTTTCAACCAAAGGAGATGAATTCCGAACCAAAAAATATAATGGTGGACTTTTCAACCAGAAGTAGTTGATTTTGCTTGTTGGGTTCTGTCACTTTAGTTCGCGAGAAAAACGAGAGAAAAGGTATTTCTTAAAAACACAAGAAGAATTCTTAAAAATTTATCATCAGGAAACGCACTAAATTTTATCTAAGTTCGTAACGTTACTCCCCCCCCCCCCCCCGCACCTAACCGTAGCTTTGAAGTGAAACTTCTTTTGGGACGGGAGTGAATTGAAAAAAAAGAGCGACCACACGAGCAATTGCTCTAAAGACTCCTCTTCGATATCCCCACTACTGCAACCCCCCTCTCCATTTCTCACTTACTATGCGATCTCCTCAAAACGCATGATTCCTCACGAAAAATTTCAAAAATTAATCCATCAATGTTTCACTTCTGCCGTGTGGCCCCACTGTTACACACTGTTTTTTATGCCCCCTCCCCCCTCAAATAATTAACGTAGTTTATGGACGATCTCTAAAGAAAAGTCGAAATCTCATTTCTTCTTTTTCAGACTTGTGTGATCACAAACATTAACAGTTTGTGAAGGCATTGCAACAGATTCAATTATATAAGATTATGAGACATAAGCCTATGAGAACAGTAGCATATTTTCAATTGTTTTCGAAGAAAAATTAACTTGCAAAAAATAAATCGTATTCCTTGAAATAATTTTCTTCATATATATCAGATATGTATGTGAATAACACCTTACAAAAAGTGGTTTAGTAAAAGAGGAAGTGAGTTATCATCTCAGTCTGTTTCTTTCAAATATGTATGAAGTTTGCGGATCAGCGAATGTCTCACTCAGGGCTAAAATTAAATTAACTAAATTACGTACAGTTTTTTTCTGAAATTTGTTCCCACTACATTTTTTTCGTGAATTTATTTAGGGGTCATCCAAAAATAACGTAAGAGGATTTGGGGAAGGAGGCGCTTGGTAAAATCTTACTGTATCTTATGAATTAACAAATCAAAAAACAAAACAAGAAATTTTCAACTAAGTAGTTGGGTTTTTAACAAAAAAGATGAATTTTCGACCAAGAAGATTAATTTTCTACAAAAAAAAAACAAATTATCCACAAGATACATAATTTTTTAACCAAATAGTTGAATTTTCAACCAAAATGCTAAATTTTCTACCAAAAAATACGAGTTTTCTACAAATTATATACATTTCCATCCCAATAGTTAAATTTTTAAACTAAAAACTATACATTAAAAAAAATGATTTTCATTTTTAAATAACAGTTGAATTGAACAAAAAAAAACACGTGTTTCCAACAAAATAGTTAAATCCTCAATCAAAACAGATTATTTTTCAACCATACAGTTGCATTTTTAACGGAGAAAGCTCAAATTTCTACCAAAAGAGATCAATTTTCAAATCAGAAAGAAGAATTTTCTACAAGAGTTAAATTTTCAACGAAAAAAGATTTTCCAGTCAATGAAGAAAAATAAATGCATCCAAAATGTTGTAATTTCAAACCAAAAAGACGAGCTTTCTACAAAAAAGCTGAATTTTCAACCAAATAGTTTGATGTCTATCCAAAAAAATGAATTTTTAACCAAGAATATTAACTTTCTACATAAAAGACGAATTTTCCACAAAATACATGAATTTTCAACCAAATAATTTTCAACTGAATAATTCAACTAAATAATTGAATTTTCAACTAAAAAAGATACGTTCTCAACCAAATAGTTGGTCAGTCAACAAAAACAGATAAATCATCAACCAAAAATGGAATAGTTGAATTTTTAGTTTAAAAATTAATTTTTACCTAAAAAAAATTTTTTCAAGAAAATAATTAGATTTTCAAAAAAAAAAGAAAGCCAAATAGTTGAACTTTAAACTGATAAAGGTACATTTTTAACCAAAGATGGAATATGTGAATTTTTAGATAAAAATTTAAAAAAAAAAAGAATTTTCAACCATAGAGGTGAGTTTAAAAAAAAAGTGATTTTTTAAAAAAGTAGTTCAACATTCAACCCAATTTTTGAGTTTTCAAAAATACAATTTATTGAAAAAAGAGATCTCGTTGGAAAATTATTAATTTGACTTGTGATACAAATTTTCTGATGATATTAACCCTTAAAGTTATCCCCTCTCTATGATAACATAAAGAATGAGGGGGGTCGCTGAAAACCCCAGCAGAAATTTCATTATTGTTACAAGGATTTTAAATATTTTTGCACGAAAATTTTTTTGGATATACTTTTTTATATCCTTTATAAGATAAAACTAGTTAATATATATACATATATATATATATATATTTAATTTTAACATATGAAAAAAAATTAAAAACTAAACAAAAAATGGAAAAAATGACTCACGATTAAAAAAGGCGGGATCTGAAAGACCCCAGGGATAACTTTAAGGGTTAAAAAAAGTTATATCACATTGTAGTTATACTTGGTTCGTAAAATTAACGATTAGATTATGTACTTTCCTTCTGGAAGCAATGATGGTATTCAGTTCCAATCTTATTTTCATCTAACCCCAATTAAGTCGGGCCAAGGTGAATCATTGTAGAATCAATTAATTAGAGTCAATTCAGAGATAAGAATTCAATTGACGATGATACAAGTTAAATATCTTGTATTAAAAAAAAAAAAAAACTAGAAAACATATACACGTTCTACGCGCGCGACTATTTTTTTGTCTCAAGCAATTTTTAAATTAAAAAGTATAAATAATATAATATATATATATATATATATATATAAGATATTGTTTAAGATTGTAAATCTTCATTTAAGCTTAATCTTTTTTGTTTAAAATAACCGATTCGGTGAAAAATGTTAGAATAACCTAAAATTGTTCAACAAAACGTTAATCTTTGAAATTCTTTTTATTAAAATTTCAACTTTCCGGTATTGAGGAACGAAATTTCAGATTTTTTAACATAAAAATATCAACTTTCGACGAAAAACTATAACATGACAGAAGAAAAAATTGTTCCTTGTTTAAAGTCTAATTTTTTCAATTAAAAATACTAACTCACGACAAAAAAAACTAACAATACCAAAAATCGTTGAAAAAGATTTTATCTTGTTCAAATCATAGTGATTTTGGTTCGAAGATACCAATTTTCGATGTAAGACGCCAAAGTAAGCTAAAATTTTTCAAAAATTATGAATCTTCCTTGAAATGTAATGATTTTTTAAATACAAGTTTCAATTTCTGATGAAAAACACTTGACCCAATCCAAAATTGTTTGAGCTTCTAAATTTTATTATTTTAAACAAAAATCATTGATTTTTTTTTATTAAAAATACCAATAATTTCCGCAGGTTGAATTTGGAAAAAAATGCGAATTTTCAATACAAAAGGACGAATTTTCTGTCCTGAGGATGAATTTTGTACAATCTGTACAAAGATAAATTTTCAACCAAATACATAGTCGAATTTTCAAGATCTGTTTTCACCGAAAATTAAAAGTAACATTTTCAGTTAAAAAAATTAATTAAAAAACAAACAAAAAAAATTCAACAAATCTATTAAATTTTCAAACAAAAAGATGAACTTTTAACCAAAAAAATAAATGTTTAACAAATTAGTTTAACTTTTACTCAGGCAGTTGAATTTTCAATAAAAAAAGATCAATTTTAAATAAAATAATTGAATCCTCAACAAAAAAAGATTAATTTTCAAACAAATAGTTGCATTTTTAGTCTAAAAAAGATAAAATTTCTACTAAAACAGATGAATTTTTAAACCAAAAAGACAAATTTTACAAAAAAAATAGTTGAAGTTTCAAACAAAAAATATTTTAAATAGTTGAGTTTTAACCAAAATATGAATTTTCAACAAAAAGTTAATTTTCTGCTAATATAGTTGAATTCTCAACTCAAAAAAACGAATCATAAACAAAAAAAGTTGAATTTTCAACAAAAAGGACCACTTTTTAACCAAATTTTTTAATTTTCAGCCAAAGAATAGAATTTTTAACTAAAAGTACAATAGTCAAGCGGAAAAAAGCCAAAAAAATAGAAATATTAAAAAAAAATATATATATATTTTAATAAATAAATATTTTAATATATATATATATATATATATATATTAAATAATAAAATACAAGACATTTTCAAAATTACTTAATTCTTTGCTGATAAATATTTCATTTTCCCTGACCATTAACAATTTTAAATAAAAATTTAAAAATTTGAAATTTATTATCCTTGTCAGTTATTTAAAATGCCTCTTATGGAAATCCTCTGACCTAAGTCTATGTAGTGTTTTTGACAAACCAGTGCATTTTATTAAATAAACCACATTAGACTTGCAACAATACCATTAAATTTATTTTCAACTGTTAGAAATAAATTAGTTTTCACATTTTTGTATTATATATTATGTTTTTAAATGTTTTCTATAGTAAATTTATAATCATTCCTATTCGCTGACACTATAATATTGTCTTCATCGGCTTTAACAATCTTTTACAATTTCTTGCAATCCCCCCTTAAGAACAAATGTTATATGAAATTGTATAGGTTTGTCATGATCTTTCTATAATGAATTTCTTATAATTTTCTCGAGATTGTAGAAAAATCATTACACCCAACTTTCTCAGAGCGCAGGGCGAGAGACAGTTGCGACTCTCGCCTCGGAAGGGCCGCAGTGCGCAAGTACTCAGTCGAGTATATTGCGCAATATTATGCATTCCAATTTGAAACGGTTCAGGCGGCCCTGACTGTTTCTGCGTTTGGATCCCCCCGATTGGTGGCCAAGACTATTTTCAGGTAGCCCCCGAAACTTGACTGAAACCGAGAGTTCGGTTTATATAGTAAATTATTATAAGAAAATCAATACAGAAATAAAGAATGTTCAAATAATTAAAGAGTTCATGCAAACAATAGAACAGGTACAAACGAATGATTTATTTATTTATTTGACGTAGGATTTCTACAAATTTTAAAGAATCTAAAGGGAAAAATCCGAGTCCTTAGCCCCTCGAATCTGCTTTATTTGGAATTGTTTTGTATACTGTACTAATGGAATTGTTATGCCAACTAATAAAATAGCAGTACCATATCTTAATTATAATTAATTTTAAATTATATTATTATATATATATTATAATATTATATATTATAATTATTATATATATTATATAAATAATTTTGAATTAATTTAAAATACTAATGTAGGGTCATTATTTACTGTAGAGTGGTCAACCCCATTACTTTCTCCAGTTGTTCTTCATTTATCAATATTATGACTTGGAATTTTTTTCTATCCACCTAGAACTGGTTTCCCCTGCACACTTTTTTTTTAGATAGGAATGTAATTTCACACCATAACTACTTTACATATAACTTTTACTTTTTGATCTATTGGACAGAAAATTGCTCACGTTTCTAAATATGTAACAGAATGGAATAAAAAAAAAATTCGGATCAGATATCAGATCTTAAGCATTTCTTGATTGCAAACTATAAGTATGTACGTAATTTAAATAGATGCAAATTACCACTTCACCGTTCTTTTGACTTGAGGCAGTTAAGTCTGACATTTACAGGAATACCACAATGCCAGTCACACACCCAGTTCTGCCCTGGCCGGTTAAAATCGTGTTTAGTTCAGCAATCTCTGAAAACTTGAGCGTGCGTGATAAAAAAAAATGTTTTTTATTATATGCGGCGATCGTACTTATATACACATGCAACAAGTGCTAGACAATTTAATAGTGTAGTTTCGTCGACGTAGACCGCATTATGTATTTATGTACCGTATACATTATATTTTTACATATATATGCAAGTAGTAAACTTACAAAGTAGGAACAGTGGATAAATTACATAAAGTTTTTTCTGCCCCCCCCCCCCTATATTACGTAATTTTCACCGACCTAATTTTCTCCGTATATTTAATCATTACTGTTTCTTATGAATTAACAAAGTAGTCCAACTTTCGACCAAGTAGTTAAATTCGCAACCAAGAAAGATGAAATCTCATTAAAAAAGTAATAGTTGATATTTCAACCAAGAAAAGATTTTTCAGTGGAGAAAGACAATAAATTTCATCCAAAATTTTGTATTTTTTTCTGCCAAAAAGATGATTTTCAACCAAATAGTTGTATTTTCAACCAAGGAGATTAATCTTCTATAAAAAAAAGAATTTTCCAAATGTAACCAATTTAACCAGATTTAACCAAATAGTTGAATTTTTAAACTAAAAAGACCAATTATTAACCAAAAGTTAAATTTTCATTTAAAAAAATTGTCTACAAAACAGTTGAATTTTCTACCAAACTGTTCTGATTAATTTTCTACAAACATTTGAATTATCAACCAAGTAATTAAATGTTCACTTCAAAGGAAAGAATTAAAAAAAATATATAATTTTCATCAGAGTAGTTCAATTTTCAACCAACGAGATGAATTTTTCACTAAAATTTATGAATCTTCAACAAAAAAATTAATTTTTTAAGAAGGAAGTTCAACTTTCAACCAAAGTGATGAATTTTCAAACCTAACATATTCTCAACCAAAAAAGTAAAAGTTGATATTTCAGCTACAAGAAAAGATTTTCATTATGAATAAAAAACCGTTGAACTGAACCAAAAAAAGAATAAATCTCTAACAAAATCCAAAAAATCAGAAAAGTGAATTTTCAACAAGATTTGCATTTTTTAACAAGAAAGATTTTTCATTTAAGCGGAATACAATAAATTTCATCCAAAATGTTAAATTTTTCATGCCAAAAAGATGATATTTCTGCAAAACAGTCGAATTTTCAACCAAACAGTTGAATTTTGAAACTAAAAAAGATCAATTATTAACCAAAATGAAATAGTTAAATTTTCATTGAAAAAACAAAATTTTCTACAAAACAGTTGAATTTTCTACAAAATTGTTCTGACGAATTTTCTACAAGAAAGTTAAATTTTCAAACAAGTGATTAAATGTTTCCTTAAAAAAAAAAATTTTAATAATAAAAATAATTTTTATCTGAGTTTCAATTTTCAACCAATGAGATGAATTTTCCACTACAATTATGAATCTTCAAAAAACGAAAATTAATTTTTCAAGAAGGCAGTTCAACTTTCAACCAAAGAGATGAATTTACCACTAAAATCATGAATATTCAAAAAAAAAAAATTTCTAAGATAGCAGTTTAACTTTGAACCAAAAAGAAAAAGAATTATTTTCATCAAAAAATGTAATATTTAATATTTCAATCTAAATTTTTTTTATTTTTAAATAAAACCTGTTGAATTTAACCCGAAAAGGCGAATTTTCAACAAAATACTTAAATTTTCAAATAAATAGTTAAATTTTCAACCAAGTTGATTAGTTTTCTACCAGTAAATAAATTTTTTTAACAAAATACATACAATTCATGTTTCCGGGTTGAGAATTCAATTTTTTCTAGGGAATTCGTTCACATTGTTTAAAAATTCATCTATTTTTTTGAAACTTCATCATTTTAGTTGAAAATTCACCTCTATGATTCAAAATTTAACTATTTTATTGAAAATTCGTTATTTTGGTTGAACATTAATTTTTTATCTGAAATTTTAACTATTTCATTTTTAATCGCTGGATTCTATGTTACTTGGAAAATTCATGTTTTAAGTTGAAAATATTTTTTTTTTTTTTAAATTTAGGTTGAAAATTTGTCTTTTTTGGTTGAATTGAACTTTTTTTGATTTAAAATTAAAATCTGTGTTGGTTGAAAGTTAAAGTCCTCTGTTAAAAGTTTATTTTTTTATGTTGAAGATTCAGCATTTAAGTTACCAATTCATTTCTTTGGTTGAAAATTTAACTATTTTGTTTAAAATTCGCTCGTTTGTTTGAAAACTCAATTATTTTTGGAAAATCGACGTTTTCTAAAACATTTTTGATTGGCCCTAGGAAATTATAAATCTTCCAGAATTGGGAGTCTGAACATCTGAAGAAACACTTTCAGAATGAAAAAAAAAATGTATTTTCAGAGCCATAGAGATTTATAGACCAATATAAGAAAATTGAGCCGCCGGGTGCAATAACCAGCCCAAAGCTCGAAAACGCGTAAAAGTATTGTCCGATCGACTAAAAAAAAGAAAATGTTCAAATTCGAAAAATAAATTTTTTGATAATGTAGAATTGTAGAGAATACGGCCAAATATCATTGAAATGAGTTCATATTCGCAGGACATATTCAAAATACTCTAGCGATGCCTACAAAATCATGAAAAAGTTAACAATCGCTTATTGTTTAATAATATTTTATTGCAAAATGAGGTCAATCGATAATTGTGTTTTCTTGGTTTCGCCGGTAAAAGGTATCTAGGTAACTTCGACTTTCAAACAACTTCCAGTGATTGATTTGTTCAGCAATATTGAATTAAGTTTTTTGGAAAATCTCATATTAATTCGTTGAAAATTTACTGAGATATTCAGCTTTGGAAAAAGTACTCGACGTATGCCCGCGCTGTCAGCGCGGGCGACAGTGCAGTCCTCGCGACGAGACGCATTAGCTTACAGCGTGGGCATACGTCGAGTACTTTTTCCAAAGCTGAATATCTCAGTGAATTTTTAACGAATCAATATGAGATTTTTCAAAAACCTTCATTCAATATTGCTGAACAAATCACTCACTGGAAGTTGTTTGAAAGTCGAAGTTACCTAGATACCTTTTACTGGCGAAACCAAGAAAACACAATTATCGATTGACCTCATTTTGCAATGAAATATTATTAAACAATAAGCGATTGTTAACTTTTCCATGATTTTGTAGGCATCGCTAGAGTATTTTGAATATGTCCTACGAATATGAACTTATTTCAATGATATTTGACCGAGTTAGAACGATTTAAGTTTTAAAAATTAATTAAATCAGAGAGAAACTTTTTTTCAATATTTCGTTTTTATTATTAAAAATAAACGTTAGCCAAAAAAAATGCTAATAAGAAAAAGTTTCAGTTCCGTATTCTCTACAATTCTACATAATGAAAAAATTGATTTTTCGAATTTGAAAATTTTCTTTTTTTTTAGTCGATCGGACAATACTTTTACGCGTTTTCGAGCGTCGAGCTGGTTATTGCATCCGGCGGCTCAATTGTAATTTTTCTCCTATTGCAAAAGTGGAACATTCTGATCTAAACTCTGAAGTTGATGATCATAATGATAGGTAACAAAAATAACAAAAAAGGGAAGAAAAATGACTTTTTTTGACAAATTAACAAAGAAAAAATTTGTTTGTCGATGGAATGACGGTTTTTGATGTGTAACAACCAAAATGGTTATAGTCTAGTAATTCCTTTTAAAAAGCAACTTACCCATCACTGCATTTTTTAATATAATATTGATTAATATACCTGAAATTAAAAATATGAATTGAAACAAGAATTCTTGCAATCAGTGCGTCCCTGCAGTTGCAAGATTCATTACGCTCTCGATCATTTAATGATCTAACCATCTAACGATCCTAAAAGAGGACATCATGCTACCATACTCGGAAATTTAGTTCATATCGTAGGAGTAGTTGCCACGTTATGAAAAATTATCACAGGAAATAGTAAAAAGTAAGATCTATAAGCGAGAGTCGTTATTCGTTCGTTCCCATTAGATTAAACCTTATCCATGGTTTAATTTCATTAACCATATCCCGACTTCTTCACTATTTCCGATGCATAATCCACCGCAAACTCATAAACTGGCCAATAAATCCTGCAATCAGGGGTCAATAACTTTTCTACGGTAACTTTACATCCATAAAGCAATTTGAAACATAATTAGAAAATAAATAGGCGTTCTATGCGCGCAATTATTATTTTCTTTGTCTCATGCGATTTTTAAATTCAAATATAAAATTAATATTATTACAAAATTTTGGTATTTTATAGTATCTATTTTCTAAAATATAGAAAAGAAAAGCAATGATAATTTTTTTTTAAATTGATATAAATTGATATCATTTAGCGGGACAACTGATAAATGCTGAAAAATAAAATTCCCGTCGCTGTAAAATTCCCGAAAAAGAAAATATTCGAAATAGAAAATTCCTGAATTTATAAAATTACCGAACGATAGAAATTAAGAATTGGAAAATTCCCGAACAATTTATAATATTATCGAATTTCAAAATTCTTGAAAAATAAAATTCCTAACAGACAATATAACCGAATTTCAAAATTTCCAAATAACAAAATTCGCGTCAGAAAATTGCCGAATTGTGAAATATCCGACACTGTCAAATTCCCGAATCTAAACATTTAAAAAATTATTTATTTAGCATTTATTATTTTATGTATGTGGAAAATACTCGTTGGCTTTAATTTAGATATTTGGTTAAAATTTTTGATCTTTCTTCACTAAAAACTCTACTATTTTGTTGAAAATTCGTCTTTTTTGGATAAATTCGACTGTTTTTTATGAAGCATTACAATCCTTTTGTCTGAAATATCAACAATTACATTTTTCGTAGAGAATTCATAATTTTACTAGAAAATTCATCTCTTTTGTGGCAAATGTAACTATATTGTTAACAATTTAACAATTTAATAAAAAATTCAACCATTTGATTGAAAATTTAACTATTGTTTAGAAAAATCGTCACTTTCGCGTGAAAATTCAACAATTTGCTTGAATTTTTCTTTATTTTTGACTGAAAAATCTTTCTTGATTGAAGATTCATCTCTTTGATTGAAAATTGAACTCTTCTATTAATAATTCGTTTTCTTTTCTGGCACATTAACTTTTTGGTTGAAATTACATATTTTCGGGATTTGAAAATTCAACTATTTGAATAGAAAATTCAACAGTTTGGTTGTAATTTTTTTTTTAATTCATATTTTGGGGTTGAAAATATAACTGTTTTGTAAAAATTCATTTTTTTGGCTCGAAAATTTATTTTTAGTTGAAGATTCATCTCTTTGGCTTAATATTTGACTATTTTCTTGAAAATTCGTTTTTTTTTCTTGAAAATGAATTTTTTCTTGAAAATTTACATTTTTTCGTTTAAAATTTAAATTGTGTACAAAAAATTCATCTTTTTGGCGCGCAAATTCAACAGTTTGGTAGAAAATTCCACTATTTGATTGAAAATTAACTTTTTTAGAAAATTAATATTTTTTAATGGAAAATTCAACTGTTTTGTAAACATTTTCTTTTTTGGTTTGAAAATTCAACAATTTTGTTTAATTTTTTGTCTTGCTTGATTGAAAAATTCTTTCTTGGTTGAAGATTCATCTTTTTGGTTGAAAATTTAACTATTTTGTGGAAAATTCGTTTTTTCTATTGAAAATGAACCTTTTGTTGAAATTTCACAATTTTGAGTTGTAAATGAAACTCTTTTATAGGAAATTCTTATTTTTACCTTGAAAATTTAACAATTTAGTAGAAAATTCGACTATTTGGTTAAAAATTAATTTTTTGTTGAAAATTCATATTTTTGAATTGAAAATTGAACTGTTTTTTTAGAAAATTCGTCTTTTTGGCTTGAAAATTAAATATCTGGTTTAAATTTTGTTTTTAACTATTTTCTTGAAAATTCGTCTTTTTGCATGAATTCAACTGTTTTTTATTAAAAATTAAAATCCTTTTCAGTTGAAATATCAACAATTATATTTTTCGTGGAGAATTCATAATTTTAGTTGAAAATTCATCCCTTTGACGGAAAATGTAACTATTTTGTTGAAAATTCATCGTTTTGGGTTAAAAATTCAACTGTTTCATTGACAATCAACTTTTTTTATTAAAAATTAATTTCTTTGGAGAAAATTCGTTTTTTGGCTTAAAAATTCAACAATTTCATTTTAAAATAAACTCATTTCTTAAATTTTGTCTTTGTGGATAAAATTTAATTATTTTGGATTCAAAATTAAAATCTTTTTTGATTGTAATATTACCTATTATATTTTTTGTCGAGAATTTATCTTTTTTGGTTGAAAATTTAACGGCTTGGTTAAAAGTTGAACTACTTTGTTCAAAATAATTTTATTTTATTTGATGATTTACAATTTTATTTGAAAATGTTCATATATTTTGTTGAAAATTCGTCCGTTTTGATAGAAAATTAATGTTCTTGGTTGAAAAATCATCTTTTTGTTATAGAGTTCAAGAATATGTTTGAAAATTCATCTATTTTATTAAGTTATGATTAATTATGCTAGGTTTTTGCTCTTTTGTGCCGTAAAAAATTTTTCGAAAAAATCAATATTTGAGCCAAAATTCACAAAAAACACTTTTTGAGTCACCAAAAACAAAAATGTAAGAAATGCGAATTTCGAAGATTCGATAATAGTTGCGCGCGCCTAGCACAACACAGTCGAGAACTCGGCACAACTTTCAGATTTTCAAAGTTCGCACTTTTCAAAATTTGAGGTAAAAAAATTATTTTGAGGACAGCAAACTTGATTTGTAACAATAATTGTTTTGCACGCCACAACTTTCCGATTTTCGAAATTCGCATTTTTACATTTTTGTTTGTGGTGGCTCGAAAAATGTTGATGAAAAAACAAAAAGGCGGTGCTGGCCCTAAATTTTTTTTTTTTATAATATCTCAAATTTTGATTTTTTCGAAAAATCTTTTACGGCACAATAGAGAAAAAACCTAGCACAATTGAACACAACGTTTGCTTTTTTGAAAAAACATAATGGCGGTGTTGGCCCTAATTTTTTTTTTAATTCTGGCTCAAATTTTTATTTTCTCGAAAAATCTCTTACGGCACAATAGAGAAAAAATCTAGCACAATTTAGCACAACTTTTGTTGTTGTTGAAAAAAATGGCGGTACTGACCCTAAATTTTTTTTTAATTCTATCTCAAATTTTGATTTTTTTGAAAAGTCTTTTACGGTAGAAGAGAGCAAAAACCTAGCATAATTCAGCACAACTTTAAAAAAAAATAAAATAAAATGACGGTGCCAACTTCTTGGACATAATGTTCATGCGTAATTTGTCAGATGCGGCTATTATAATTTGATAAGCATAGAAAAAATCTAAATCGAGGTAACTTGAACTAGATGATTAATCCTGCACTAAACGGTGCAATAATCTTATCGAAACTAAAAATAAAACTTTAGCATTGACACTATTGTTCTTCAATTTAACGAGCTCCTACATACATTATATTTTACGTCCATCGCCCACGTTACGACTTCGAAAGTTGTAAATTTTACAACGCTCATATAATTTCAGTTGCAGTTTCTTCTCTCGATCGTTAACTTCAGAAAATAAACCACTAGCATATGATATTTAAATTATCAGCGTTTTAGGAACCAAACCCTCTTTGCACACAAAAATTTGAAATGTATGCTGATAAGACACTTTTTATTTTATGAATTGAAATATTTTTTTTTTTTTAGTAGGAAAGGTTGTGGATAAAGTGAAGTCTCCCCTATTTCCGTGGCCTTGAAACTTAAGGATTCTTTATTTTCAAGGCTGGAGGGGCCCCCACCTCTACCGCGACCCTCAAGTTATTTTTGTCAAGCGACGTTCATTGGTTGCTCCCGTCTTGTATCAATGCGCCCCCTGTAAGAAACTTTTTGAACTGCGCATGTACCGAAAAGCGCGGGTCTATTTGAAATCAATAAATACTATCAATTATAAAATACATAAATAGACCCGACATTCCTAGAACTGCTGGCCCACGCAGTTTCTCAGCTCAAGGGGCGAGAGACGGTTGCGACTCTCACCTCGAAAGGACTGCAGTGCGCGACTATTCAGTCGAGTATATTGCGCAGTATTATGCATTCCAATTGGAAACGGTTCAGACGGTCCCGATTTGCGTAGCTGAAAAAGTCGCGGTCCGTTAGCTTTTATGCATACATCAGTGTCTTTCAAGTGTCTTTCAAGTATTTTTACTGACGTACGACAGGTTCCCAACTAAAAATCAATATAATAGAATCAAAAACGACAAAAATATTACGCGGAATGGTGAGCTTTGTAGCATGACGTTGCGAACGCGGACATGCTGGGATAGGTGGAAATGTCAGGAAGGTTAGCATAGTTCTTGACACAGGAGTGCAGACAACTTTTTGTAGAAAGTATTCTAAACGTTAAAGTAAGTTCTAAGGGTCTGAATATTAATAGTTTTCAAGTGTATCGTGCTAGGATAGGTGCAAATGTCTGCCGTCAGGAAGGTTACCACATGGGACTGCAACTGCATACGACTTTTTGGAGAAAGTCTGCTAAACTTAAAGGTAAGTTATAAAATAAAAGTCTGAATAGTAATTTTTTCAAGTGTAGAATGCATTTGCGCAATTATCTTTCCTCATCCTTTTATCGGTTGAAGACCTTTCAGTTTCACGAAATACAAGCGAGTGTCCGAAAATTGAGGTTAGAGTACCCGATCTGATACACTAACGTGAAATTTTGGATATTTTATTTTATTTTGTGACACTTAAAGGTCGTCAATCGACAAAAGAATGGAACATGACTGAGAAAATAGGGTTTACACTTGATAAATGTTACTATTCGAACATTTATGACTTACTCTTACGTTTAGAATATTTTATCGAAAAAGTTGTATGGATTCCCATGACGTCATGCTAAAATACTCAATTCAAGGCTCCCGCTCTTCGGGCCTATATTTCATATTTATTATTTATTTATTATATTATTATATAATAATAATGGTCAGCCACTGACGCGGAGGAGGCCGTACAGACAGGGACAGTGGTGGGAGGTGACGGAACTGGACAATGAGGTTCATACTTTTAGTGGAAATTATACATTCAATCGGGTATATGGTGAACTATAGTAAACCTAACCTCACTTTGCATGTGACAGTCAAAAAAGGATTTATCAATCTTTTACGAATGCAATATGATAAATATTGATAAAAAGTTTGAAAAATATATTTTTTCATGTTTACAAGGTATAAATGGCACTTTATACTTATTAACAAAATTTCTTTTCTTGAAATTTATACCTCATTGATAGAGGGTCTAGTACTCGGCTCGGTGCTGCCACCTAAAATTAGTTTTGCATCATGAATCTCATTTGAAATAGCCGTGTATGGGGGACTTGAAATAGGAGAGAATTCACTGTAATTCGATTTAAAATATGCCATATTTACAATCTTCGCTCAAAAGCGATTACATTCTGAAGATTTAAAATTAAAAATCTTCTTGAAACACTTTTAAGTTCAGATCGGTCTCATTCTCAAATCTAAAGCTTTTTAATAGTATCCTTTAAATTTGTGAGCAAAAGAGTCGAAAAACTATTTTCGTCTCCATATGAATTTTTTCATTCACAGCAATAAATGAATAAAAAATTATTGGGACCATCATTTAAGACGTCTATTAGAGTTATAAGAAAGAAATTAAAAAAAAATGATTTCTGTTCTTCTAATACACTGGAACTTTAATTTATGCAGTCCGGATTTCCTGCGATCCGAGAATTGATGCCGCGGCGGTTTCGTGATGCTAGGAGCGCGGGATAAGCACTGCTCAGTCAAGTGTGACAAACAGCAAAAGGGCCGCGGGTTATTTGTTTCAGGTTGCGTCATGCATTCAAATCCAAAAGAAATCGTTCAGCGACCCTTCCTGTTCACGTTCAGCCGGTCTGGATTTACGATCAAGGCTACTGCAAGCCATGCTCGAAACCGTTCTTAATTCCAAGTTGCAGTCTATTGTAATAGCAGAACTCCATTCAGCAAAGAAAACTAGGCCCAAAAGTGAGAATTTTTTTATATTTTCACTAAAAAATTGACATTTTTTACCCCATAGGGCCGCCCATAAACCACGTTCCCAATTTTGGGCTATCCCCACTCCGTCTTTTAACGATCATAGTTTTGTCCTTACCCCCCTCCCCCCTCTCGTAAGTAACATAGCCGTTGGCTAAACACTCAAAACAGGGGAAATAGGATGATTTGTCTCGAAAATAGGGGAATAAATTATCTTAAATCAAATTAATATAGCTACCATACTGAATTCAATATGAAACGCTTCAAATTCCGGAGATTTCAAAAATAGTTGAATTTTCAATCAAAAATATTTTCTATCAAAAGAGATGAATTTTGAACTCAAAAAGAGAAAGATTGAACGTTGGGATTTTTGAACACCAAATAAAATGGTCCGATAGAGTTGAAACAACAATTCTGTTGTTCATTTTCTTCTTATATTGGTTTCTCGAACGTTAAAGATCTTGTATAAAAAAGATTGAACTTCAACCAAAAATCAGTTACATTTTCAACCAAGAAGATTAATTTTCTACCGAAAGACGAATTTTCAATATAACTAGAACCTCATACGCGCGCTCTGTGCGCGTCCAATTAATTTACATGCAATTATTTTATTTTAAAATAAAGTTCAATGAAATACCGTGAAATTGAGAATGAGCCAAAATATTAATTAAAATTGTAATTTTTTTAAAAAAATAATTAGCCCAAGATGAAATCATATTTTCAATTGCTTAAGATTTGGAAAAAAAGTGAGGCTATATCATTTTAAAAAGAAACATTAAGAAATGAGCCAAAATATTAATTATAATTGTAATTTTCCTCAAAAAATAAAAAGCCTAAGATGAAATCACATTTTCAATTCCTTGAAATTTCAAAAATAGTTTAAATTTGAAAGAAGTAAGTCGTCGAAAATGTAACTAAAATAAAAATAGAATGAACTTTTAAATATTCATAATTTTCAATTATTTATAATTATAATAAAAAAAAACAACTTGTAGTTGAAATTGTAAACTTTTTTTTAATTTGCTTGAATGCTATCTAAATTTTGAAAAAATTAAAAAAAAGAGTACAGGATGAATTCATTAAAATGCTTTAAGATTAAATAAATTTTTTCGAAAAACAAAAATAAGCCCCAGCCGAATTCTGCACGATCGCGGTAGCTTATAAGTATAACTCTTCTCATCGATAATGTAAACAGATGCGATAATCGTCGCAACTGGAAGGAACTCGCCTCTGATCTACGAGGCTAGACGTGCTCAAGCCAAGCCAAGCTAATTGCTGACACAACACATGCGCAGTAGAACTTGGTAATATAACAGAAAAAGCAACGACATATTGTTTGAATTTTTAATTACAATAATTGAAAAAAATATGGCTTGATCGTAAATATTTGTGGATGAAATTTTTTTTTCAATTACTATAGTTATTTTAAACTCAAACAATAATTTCAGGAACTTTAAACATGAAAAATAATTTTGTTATACAGATATTTGTTTATTGTATTTTTAATAACTAAATAAAATTTATAACAAACAATTTTTTAATCCCTCAAATTCGGGAATTTTCTAGTTTGGATATTTTATAATTCGGCAATTTTCTGTCAGGAATTTTATTATTCGGGAATTTTTAAATTCGGTAATATTATAAACTGTCGGGAATTTTACTATTCGGGAATTTTTCAATCCAGTAATATTATGAACTGTTCGGGAATTATATTTTTCAGGAATTTTATTATTTGGATATTTTATAATACGGGAATTTTATTATTCGGGAATTTTCCACTTCGGGAATTTTATTATTCGGGAATTTTATTATTCGAAAATTTTCCAATTCGGGAATTTCACAGTGTCGGGAATTTCATTTTTCGGGATTTTTCAATCGTCCCGAAAATTCCCGAATAATAAGATTCCCGATAGAAAATTGACGAAATATAAAATATCCGAACTAAAAAATTCCCGAATTAATACAATAATTCATTTTTTTATAAATATAATTCATGTATTAAAAATACAACAGTCAAATATTTTTACAAAAAAAAATTATTTTCAATTTTTAAAGTTTCTAAAATTATTGTTAGAGTATTTTTAATAAATAAATAATATTTATCAACAAAATTTTAATTGTTTAAATTCGGGATTTTTCTAGTTTGAATATTTTATAATCATGCAATTTTTTGTCGGGATTTTCATTATTGGGGAATTTTTCAATTCGGTAATATTATAAACTGTCCGGAATTTTATTATTCGGGAATTTTCCAATTCTGTAACATTATAAAATGTTCAGGAATTTTATTATTCGTAAAAT
>CAKNYM010053093.1:316142-356204 GCA_932195095.1 Andricus curvator
TTCGGTAATATTACAAACTTTCCGGAATTTTATTATTCAGGAATTTTATTATTCGGGAATTTTATTATTCGAAAATTTTCCAATTCGGGAATTTCACAGTGTCGGGAATTTCATTTTTCGGGATTTTTGAATCGTCCCGAAAATTCCGAAATAATAAGATTCCCTATAGGAAATTGCCGAAATATAAAGTATCCGAACTAGAAAGTTCCCGAATTCATGCAATTAATCATTTTTTTATAAATATTATTTATGTATTAAGAATACAACAATCAAATATTTTTATAAAAAAAATTATTTTCAATTTTTAAAGTTTCTAAAATTATTGTTTGAGTATTTTTAATAAATAAATAATATTTATAAACGAAATTTTAATTTTGTAAATTTGGGATTTTTTTAGTTTGGATATTTTATATTTAGGCAATTTTTTGTCGGGATTTTCAATATTGGGAAATTTTCAAATTCGGTAATATTATAAACTGTCCGGAATTTTATTATTCGGGTATTTTCCGATTCTGTAACATTATAAAATGTTCAGAAATTTTATTAGTCGTAAAATTTTCCAATACGGGAATTTTATTGTTCAGGAATTTTATTCTTCAGGAAATTTATTATTGGGGAATTTTATTATTCGGAAATTTTATTATTCGGGAATTGAATGAATATGTCAATAAAAAAATGAATGTTTTGATTATCGTCCAGGAATTTTATTCCCAATACATTACAATCGAGATTACAATATTGTATGACAAACAGAAACATATTTATAAACTAGAAATACATCATTTACGTTCGATAATTAATAATTAGTTAATTTAATATAATTAACCTAAAGTTATTTTCTATTTACAATATCTGAATGAAGAGAATTATGAATGATAAATTATGATACTCATAGATTAAGAGAAATGCGATAATAATAGGATATAATGAGTAAATAACGAGATCCTTTCTGATTAATTAGTTAATTAGATGATCGGAATGAATGTTATTTTATGGAACCAGCGGAAAAAAATTTCAGGACAAGGTTCCACGAGAAAGGCTCAGGTCTCTGAACCCGTTGAATTCGTTACATGTGGCCCGAATACCGTATAGGGCCAGTGAGTTTCACATTTTATATACAGTCGAGTCTTCTTAAAATACATCTTGAAAACCTTCAATTTAAATTGATTATATTCTATTCAAGACTCAAATCCCGTTAACTATACAATAAAAGTGAAAACGTAAAAAATAATGAAGTAAAATTAAACAATTTTTTTATTAGGGGCCATCCATAAATTACGTCACGGCTTTTTTAGGGTGGGGGTGATATTACGATGTTACAGGGGGGGAGTTAAATTAATATTTTTATGTAATATTTTTAACAATAAAAGATTACAATAAAATATTGTAATAATGTTATAAAGACTACATATATCGGTATAATTAGGCTATTATTTTGATTTTTTCCGATCATTCATTCGGTAAAAAAATGTCTATAAAAACAAAGTTTTTTCCAATATTTAAAATTACTACTACTCGATTTCAGAGGATTTCAGAGGATTTCCAAGATTTCGAAATATTTACAAGGGGTTTTAAGGGATTTCACAGAAATTTTGAATATTTCAAGGGATTTCTAGGAATATCTTCAGATTTTATATAACTTCACAGGATTTTAAGGGATTTCATAATATTTTTATAAAATTTCAAAAAAATTATTTAGAAGAATTCAGGGA
Source organism: Andricus curvator (assembly GCA_932195095.1). Classification (NCBI taxonomy): domain Eukaryota; kingdom Metazoa; phylum Arthropoda; class Insecta; order Hymenoptera; family Cynipidae; genus Andricus; species Andricus curvator. The sequence goes on from CAKNYM010053093.1 coordinate 317,855, forward strand.
TTTTTAAATTTTTTAAATATTTCAAGGTTTTTCAAAGATTTCAACATTTTTTAAAGATTTTTATGATCTTAAGATATTTTAATAGATTCCAAGGAATTTCTAAAGATTTCAAGAATTTGAAGAGATTTCAATTGATTTTAAAGTATTTTAAAAGATCCTAAGGAATTTTCGAGAACTTTGAAAAATTTCAAAGAATTTCATATGATTTCAAAGGTTTTAACAAATGTCAAGGAATTTCAAAGGATTTTAATGATTTCAAGGGATATAAAAAATTTTCATATGATTTTAAAGAATTTCCTGAAATACATTTTATTCATTACTTATTATTAATCTTTTGATGAAATTTCAAAGAATTTGTTCATAAGAATTGAGGCATTTCAAATATTTGACGAGATTTTCAAATATTTTAAGGTTTTTCAAAGATTTAATAGAATTTTAAAGATCTAAGTCTAAGGATATTTTAAAATATTTCAAGGAATTTCAAAAGATTTCAAGAAATTTTAAAGATTTAAATGTTAAAAGATTTCAAGGAATTTTCGAGAGTTTTAAAAAATTTCAAAACATTTCAAAAGATTTCAAAGGATTTAAAAAATTTTAATGAAATTTCAATGAATTTATTCACAAGAATTGAGAGATTTTGAAGATTTTACGAAATTTTCAAATATTTTAGAGTTTTTCAAAGATTAAAAAAATTTAAGATCTTAGGACACTTCAAAATATTTCAAGAAATTTGAAAGATTTCAAGGAATTTTCGAAGGCTCTAAAAAATTTCAAAGGATTTTAAAAGTTTGTGAAGGATTTAAAAAATGCCAAGGAATTTCCAAGGATGTTAATGATTTTAAGGGATTAAACAAATTTTCATATAGGTATAAAGAATTTCCTGCATTTTATATTAGTCATTATTTATTAATAATATTTTCATGAAATGTCAAAGAATTTATTCACAAGAATTGAGAGACTTCAAAGAATTTAGAAAATTTTCAAATATATGAAGGTTTTTCAACAATTTAAACATTTTTGAAAGATATTTTAAAAGATTCCAAGGAATTTCAAAAAGTTCGAAAAATTTGAAGAGATATGAAGATATTTTTAGGATTTTAAAGTATATTAAAAGATTTAAAGGAATTTCCGAGAGCTTTACAAAATTTCCAAGGATTTTAATGATTTTTAAAGGATTTAAAAAATTGTTATATGGTTTTAAAGAATTTTCTAGAATTTATTAAATTTATTCATCATTCATTAATAATATTTTGATCAAATTTCAAAAAATTTATGCACATTAATTGAGGGAGTTCAAAAGATTCAAAGATTTGAAGAGATTTTCAATATTTGAAGGTATTTCCAAAGATTTAAAAAAATTTGAAAGATTTTACGATATTTTAAAAGATTCCAAATAATTTTCAAGATCTTAAAAAAATGTGAAGGGAATTCAACAGATTTTAAAGGATTGAACATATGTTAGGATATTTTAAAGGATTTCAAGAAAGTTTCATGAGATTGAACAAATTTGAATAAATTTTGAAAATTTTATTAGACTTCATGCAACTTCATTTGATTTCAAGGGTTTTTATAATATTATAATTAAATTTCAAAGAATTTATTCACAAGAATTGAATATTTCAAAGATTTAAAGCGATTTTCAAATATTTCCAATGATTTTAAAGATTTTAACAGATTTTAGGGTATTTTTAAAAAAATTCCATAAAAACATAGTTTTTCAAAATTTTGCTGTCTCATAGGGAAAATAAAATAATTAATAACATAATTGAAATTTGATGTAAGAATAAAAAGATTCATTGATTGATATTATTATGTTTCTGTATTTTTATTTTCAAATATTTTGTTTATTAATTTTAAATAATTTGACGAAAGAATTAGCAGGATGTACAAATATCTAAAACCTTTAGTATGGGGTTTCGATCTTCTAAATTGTTCTAAAAGTATTTAAAATGTTTCGTTCATTTTATATTATTATTATTTATTTATTTATTTTATCGTATTTTATTTTTTATGCTCGGCGAAAAATCTAAAAAATTAATAACCAATATTAAACAATTAAGAGATACGTGCAAGTAATTAGAAAAAATGGTACAAAATTAAATTTCAGGCAAATATTTTTTTACATTTATATTTTTATAAATTTTCTTTCATTTCCTTTTAATTACTTCCAATTATTTTGTAATTCGGGTGTCGCAGGTAGTAACTGAATTGTCTTCAATAAGACATGTCTAAAAATTGGTAAAAAAAAAAGGCATAAAATGTCTTACGTAATTTATGGATGGCTCCTTATATATAAACTAAAGATAAATTTTTCGAGGGAAAAGGAAAAAGTCTTTGGAAAGTACACTCAGATAAGAGATTTCTTGCGAAGATATTTTAGTTTCACTTCTGAGATAAGAACTTCGAAAGTAAAACTTGATAAGTTTTTGAAAATACGAACTTCTTTTAAGTTTAAGATAATAATATTGAAGAATTTGAGCTTAAAAGTTGAGTATCTATGCTTCGTGCATTATGCACTTTATCAGCCGCACAATAATTTAGTCAGAATTTATAATGGCTTTCGTTGATGGAAGGTAGGCATGATTTATGATAGGGACTGATGAACACCAACCTTGAACGTCTACGGATAATAGCCTCTTCTTTTTGATCTCTTGATAAATGAATATTTTTTGGAATTTTTGAAATTCTCGGTTTAAGAGAATTATTTTGAAAACATTGAACTAGACATTTTTCTACTTTGAAACTTTAATTCAACTGCTTGAAATTTTTAAGCTGATAAATGAAAAGTTTCGAATCGGTAACTCAGTAAACATATATCAAGCATATCATTCTGATTATTATGAATTTCAGGTCAAAATGATCCACTTTTAGAGATCGAAAATTAATTTTTACAAAATTTCATTCATGTCTGTCGAGTGACAGTTGTTATACTTTTTAATGAAATTCGTAGGTTAGTCATGACCAATATGATCACTGAAAAAAATAATATTTCAGCCAATTTTGAATTTTAGTCTGGGAAAAAAATTAAAATTTTGAAATCTCTGAGGCTTTGGAAATTAGCTTTTTTCTTCCTAAAAGTGTTTCTTTGGACTTATATTAATACTCAACTGAACAGTTTCATTTCAACCAGAAAAAGATGAAATTTCTACAAAAAGAGTTGAATTTTCAAACCAAAAAAACAACTTTTCATCAAAATAGCTAAATTTTAATCAAGAAAGATTTTTCAGTCAAGAGAACAAAATTTCAACCAAATTGTTGAATTTTCAAGCCAAAGGGGCAGATTTTCTACAAAACACAAAACCAAAAAATGGATTTTTAAAGACAAAGATCCAATTTTTACCAAAACAGATAAATTTTCAATGAACACGATGAATCTTCTGCTGTAATAGTTACATTTTTAGTTTAAAAAAATTAATTTTCTATAAAAAAGGCGAATTTTCATCTGAAAAAATTAAGCTTCAGCTGAAATAATTAAATTTTCATTGAATAAAAATAAATTTTCTACCAGGAAAGCGAATTTTCTACAAAATAGTTAAATTTTTAACCAAATAGATGAATTTTCAGCTGAAATGATGAATCTTCAACTGAAATAGTTACATTTTCAGTTGAAAAAGACAAATTTCTAACAAAAAAGGTAAATTTTGAACTAAAGAAGTGAATTATGAATTTTAATGAAAACCATAAGTTATGAAACTTATAGTTATGAAAACCTTATGAAAACCAAATAGTTAAAGTTTCAACTAAAAAGGATACATTTTTACCCAAAATAGAATAGTGAAGTTTTTAATAAAAAAAATTAATATTAAAATTACAAAAAATTTCAAAAAAATAGTTAAATTTTAATCAAACAGATGAATTTTCAACAAAGAAGATTAATTTTCTACCAAATAAGACAAATTTTCAACAGAATACATGAATTTTCAACATAAGACAAGAATTTTCAAGAAAATAGTTGAATTTTCATCTAAAAAGGATAAACTTTCAACCAAATAGCTAAATTTTCAACTAAAAATAAATAAATTTGCAACCAAGAAGATTCATTTTCTAGAAAAAAAATGACTTTAAAACAAAAAATGAATTTTCAAAAAAATAGTTGAATTAAAAAAAAATGAATTTAAAAAAAATAGTTGAATTTTCAACTAAAAACATAAATTTTCAACCCAAGAGCTAAATGTTCACATAAAAAAGATAAAATTGTAACCAAGTAGTTGAATTTGCAACTAAAAACGATACGTTTTCAACCAACAATGGGATAGTTAAATTATCAGTTTAAAAAAAATAGAATAGTAAAGTTTTCAATTAAAAAAATTAATGTTAAATTACAAAAAAATTAAAAAAAAAAATAGTTACATTTAAATCAAACAGATAAATTTTCAACCAAGAAGATTAATTTTCTATCAAATAAGACAAATTTTCAACATAATAGAAGAATTTTCAAGAAAATAGTTGAATTTCCAACTAAAAAGGATAAACTTTCAACCAAATAGCTAAATTTTCAACTAAAAATAAATAAATTTGCAACCAAGAAGATTCATTTTCTACAAAAAAAAAAATGAATTTTCAAAAAAATAGTTGAATTCAAAAAACAGTTGAATTAAAAAAAAAATGAATTTTAAAAAAAATAGTTGAATTTTCAAGTTAAAACATAAATTTTCAACCCAATAGCTAAATGTTCACATAAAAAAAAATTGTAACCAAGCAGTTGAATTTGCAACTAAAAAAGATACATTTTCAACCAACAATGGGATAGTTAAATTATCAGTTAAAAAAATAGAATAGTAAAATATTCAATTAAAAAAATTAATGTTATATTACAAAAAAATTCAAAAACAATAGTTAAATTTAAATGAAACAGATGAATTTTCAACCAAGAAGATTAATTTTCTATCAAATAAGACAAATTTTCAACATAATAGAAGAATTTTCAAGAAAATAGTTGAATTTCCAACTAAAAAGGATAAAATTTCAACCAAATAGCTACATTTTCAACTAAAAATAAATAAATTTGCAACCAAGAAGATTCATTTTCTACAAAAAAATGAATTTTCAAACAAATAGTTGAATTTTCAACTAAAAACATAAATGTTCAACCCAATAGCTAAATGTTCACATAAAATAGATAAAATTGTAACCAAGTAGTTGAATTTGCAATTAAAAAAGATACGTTTTCAACCCAAAATGGGATAGTTCAATTATCAGTTTAAAAAAATTATAAAAAAAAAAGAATTTTCAACCATAAAAGCTTAATTTGGAACCAAGTAGTTGAATTTTCAACTAAAAAAAGATATATCATCAACCAGCAAAAGGGATAGTTTAATTTTTAGTTGAAAAAATTAATTTTGAGGTCAAAAATATAATTTACAACAAAATAGCCAACTAGTTGAATTTTCAACAAAACAGCTGCATTTTGAACAAACAAAATTAATTTCTACCAAAAGAGATGCATTTTTAACCAAGAAAGATTCTTCAGTCAAGAGAGAGAGTAATTGAACCAAATTGTTGAATTTTCAAGCCAAAAAGGCGATTTTTCGATACGTTGCGAATTTTTAACAAAAAAGTTAATTGTCGACTAAATAGTTGAAGTTTTAACAAAAAGTTGAATTTTTAACCAAAAAGAATGACTTTTTAACAAAATTGTTGAATTTTCAACCTAATAAGAAAATTCGTAACCAACAATGTAATTGTAGACTTTTAAACAAAACAAAAAAATTAATTTTCAACTACAAAAAAAAACAATATTTAATTATGGAACTTCTGGAAGATTTACAACTTCCCAGGACCGACAAAGAATTTTTTTTAAATGTTGAATTTCCGGGTGGGAGAAAAATTCCAATTTTTCTATATTGGGCTGTAAATCTGTATGTCTCTTCAATATTTTTTCCTTTAAAAAGTGTTTCTTTAGATTTATGTAGTTCAAGTATTCGTCAAAAGTTAATGAGTTTTTGTCAAACAAAAAAAATGTCAGAAATTTCTTCAAAAGCTCAGTTTTGAAATTTCATTGTCTCATGACTTGGATGTGACATAAAAACTGTCACTCGAAATGAAAATTCATGACAGGCAATTTGCTGATCAAATAAAAAATCCGAAATATGATCAAATTTCGAAATCAAATTGATCAACTGGCATTTACTGTGAAAGCGTTACATTTGAAAACTTTAAAGATGATTTTGGTAGCATGTGTAAACATTAATAATGAAAAATATTTAACAATTGCAAAAACAAATACCAATTTCATTCCTAATTATCTAGTTTCAATTTTGAAACTTCCAATATTGAACCTTCAGAGTCAATATTTTTAACTAAAAATCTCACGATTTCTCTTCCTTGTTTTTTAATCTTGTTCACGTAACAAATCGCGAAGAAAATAGCTTCGTAGTTCTATGAGCTACTTTCAAAATCCAGATTGATTTTTTTGGTAATTGATTATAAAAGCGAATTTTTTGAATTTTTTTATGTAGCTTTCTTCAAAGGTTCATATTCCTCCATTGGAATAGTATTATACCTCGCTTGCTTCCTTTCCTCGAGGTCTTCAGCCAACTGGTATAACAGCTCTTTGAACACGTAATTGTCTAAGTTCTTTGCTATGTAATAAAGGAAAAGCCAGTCACCGAAGTGGTAGTCGTTTGTAACCCTGAGTACGTTCCAGGGATTATATTTCCCTGGACAGGCCATGGAGAAGACGAGTTTGTTGAAAAGGAGACTCCTGCAAAAAGAAAATTTATTTTTATCAGTTTAATTTTCTCCCCTAGGATTTTGTTTCGTCTTAAAAAAGGAGTTTTAATTCACGATTAAAAATTTTTCGCAATATCTCTTTCAGATTCAAAATCTTTGCAGTTGATCAAGTTTAAATGCTTCCAATTTAAAAGGATTCTACACTAGGGACTAGGCGATAGTGTATATAGTATATGATGACTTAGGGAAACTCTTAGGCTGGGCTTATTGCTAGAGAGATTGATCAGCGACCTGTGTGATTAGTTAAATATTCAAATAAAAAATCAATTTTCTACCAAAAAACAATGATTTTTTTAACAAAATAGTTAAATTTGCAACCAAAGAGATGAATTTTCAAGTAAGATGTAGAATCTTCATCCGAACAAATGATTTTTCGACCAAAAAGACATTTTATATTAAAACAGTTGACTTTACAACCAAACAGATACTTTTTAATAAAATTGTTTAATTTTGGACAAAGTACATTAATTGTTAAACAGCAGTTGAATTTTTAATTAAGAAGATTAATTTTCTACCAAAAAACACGAACTTTCAACAAAATACATCTATTTTTCACAAAGTAGTTGAATTTTCAACTAAAAATGAATAAATTTTTAAACATACAGTTCAATTTTCAACAACAAAAAAATAAATTTTCTACCAACAATAGAATAGTTACATTTTTAGTCAAAAAATTTAACCTCAACCAAAAAAGAACAAATTTTCAACAAAATAGTTACATTTTTAACCAAAGAGATGAATTTTCAACTAAAATTATAAATCTTCAACTGAAATAGTTAAATTTTCAGTTAAAAAATCACTTTTTTCGAAAAAAACAATGATTTTTCAATAAAACAGTTGAATTTGCAACCAAAAAGATGAATTTTCAACTAAAATTATGAATCCTCAACTGGAATAGTTGAATTTTCACTTAAAAAATCAATTTTATTTTAAAAAATAATTATTTTTTAACAAAATAGTCAAAATTTCAACCGAATGACAACATATGACTTTTCGGCCAAATTTTTCAATTTTCTACATAATAATAGAATAATTTTGAAACAAAAGAGATGAATTCTCGAAGAAAAATGTAATAGTTGATATTTCAAATTTTAAATCTAATACAATTGAAGTCAACCAAAAAAGACGTATTTTCAACAAAATACAGTTGACTTTAAAACCAAAAAGATACTTTTTAATAAAATTGTTTGATTTTGAACAAAGTACATTAATTTTTCAAAAACAGTTGAATTTTTAATTAAGAACGTTAATTTTCTACCGAACAAGACCAATTTTCAACAACATACATGTATTTTTAACAAATTAGTTGAATTTTCAACTAAAAATGAATAAATTTTTAAACATACAGTTCAATTTTCAATCAAAAAAGATAAATTTTCTACCAACAATAGAATAGTTAAATTTTCAGTTAAAAAATTTCACCTCAACCAAAAAAGAACGAATTTTCAACAAAATAGTTAAATTTTCAACCGAAGAGATGAATTTTCAACTAAAATTATAAATTTTCAACTGAAATAGTTAAATTTTCAGTTAAAAATCAATTCCCTACCAAAAACAATGATTTTTCAACAAAATAGATGAATTTGCAACCAAAGAGATGAATTTTCACCTAAAATGATGAATCCTCAACTGGCATAGTTGAATTTTCACTTAAAAAATCAATTTTCTTTGAAAAAATAATGACTTATTAACAAAATAGTTAAAATTTTAACCAAATGACAACATATGACTTTTCGACCAAATTGTTCAATTTTCTATATAATGGAATAATTTCAAAACAAAAGAGATGAATTCTCGACGAAAAATGTAATAGTTGATATTTCAATTTTAATTCGGAAATAGTTGAAGTCAAGCAAAAAAGACGTATTTTCAACAAAATAGTTGAATCCTCAACCAAAAAGACAAATTGTATTAAAACAGTTGACTTCACAACCAAAAAGATACTTTTTGATAAAATTGTTTAATTTTAAACAAAGTACATTAATTTTTAACCAAATAGTTGAATTTTTAATCAAGAAGAGTAATTTTGTACCGAAAAAGACGAATTTTCAACAAAATACATGTATTTTTAACAAATCAGTTGAATTTTCAACTAAAAATAAATACATTTTTAAACATACAGTTCAATTTTCAACATAAAAAGATAAATTTTCTATACTAACAATAGAATAGTTAATTTTTGAGTTAAAAAATGTAACTTAAAAAACAATGGTTTTTCAACAAAATAGTTCAAATTGCAATCTAAGAGATGAATGTTCAACTAAAATAAAAAATCTTCATCCAAACAAATGACTTTTCGACCAAATTGTTCAATCATCAACCAAAAAGACGAATTGTCAACAAAACAGTTGACTTATCAATCAAAAAGATACTTTTTAACAAAATTGTTTAATTTGAAACAAATTACATTCATTTTTGACAAAATAATTCAATTTTCCGTCAAGAAGATTAATTTTCTACTGAAAAAGTCGAAATTTGAACAAAATACATGAATTTTTAACGAAGTAGTTGAATTTTGAATAAAAAAAAAATAATTTTAATACAATAGAATTGTCAACTGAAAAAAAAATTTAACCAAAAATGAAACAATTAAATATTCAGCTAAAAAATTCAACTTCAACCGTAAAAAAAATGAATTTACAACCACATAGTTAAATTTTCAACGAAAGGGAAGAATTTTTGACTAAAATGATGAATCTTTAACTGAAATAGTTCAATTTTTACTTAAAAATTTAATTTTCTACCAAAAAGCAATGATTTCTTAACAAAATAGTTAAATTTTTGAACCAAAGAGACGAATTCTCAACAAAATTGTTGAATCCTCAAATAAAATGACGAATTTTCAAAAAAACAATTGACTTTTCAACCATATAATACACTTTTAAAAAAATTGTTAAATTCTTAATGAGGCACATTAATATTGAACCTAATAGTTGAATTTTTAACAACAAAATTTAATTTTTTACCAAAAAATACAAATTTTTTACCAAAAAGGATATAGATACCTTTCAATTTAAAAAACTCAAATAAAACGGATTTTTAACAAAATAGTTCAATTTTCAAACGAAGACATGAATTTTCAACTAAAAAATGCATTTCCAACCAAAAAAATTAATCTTTTACAAAGTTCAACTTTTAACCAAGTAGTTGAATTTTCAACCGAGAAGATTTAATTTCTACCAAAAAAGACTAATTTTAAACAAATTACATGAATTTTCAAGCGAACATCTTAAATCTCTAAAAAAAACGAAATTTCAACAAAATACATTCAACTGTTTTAAGAGTTTAATAATTTTTTTTAAATGCAACTATTTTGCTTTGTCATCTCTTTGATTGCAAATTAGTTTTGTTAATTGACAATTCAATTATTCCATTTTTGGTTAAAAATGGATCTTTTTAGTTAAAATTGACCTGTTTTGTTAAAAATTTATTCGTTTATTTAATTTCTCGTAATTTTTGTCGAAAATTCATCTGTTTGCTTAAAAATGTAACCATTTTGGTGAAAATTCGTTTTTTTTTAAGAAAATTAATTTTGTTAATTGAAAATTTAACTATTCCATTTTTAGTTGATAATAGATTTTTTTTTAATTGAAAATTCAATTGTGTGGTTGACTGATTGAAATTTAGAGTTTAGGTATATTTTTTAATTTTCGAAGCTGGATGTTACTATATATTATTCTTACATTTAAAAAGTTTACCTTTTACTAAAAATAATACACAGTAGTCTGTCACAAAGCGCCCGATGCGCGGGACCGTGGTTCTCACTAAGCGCCCGCTTAGTGGCAGATTATTTGAATATCCTCTCGCGCACGCGCATTTAATGCCACGGCGTGGCATTACCGCATTTAGAAGTAATCTAAGGGCACTTGGCGATAAAAGGCACTTGGTGAGAAAGGGCACTTGGCGAGAAAGGGCGCTTGGCGAGAAAAGGCGCTTTGTGAGAAAAGGCGCTTTGTGAGAGTCTACCTAGTGTAATACTAATTATACTAACCTGGCATGTAGGGTCATCGTAAGGATCCTCCACAAGAGTCCCAAACCAGTCAGAATTGCAAGAATAATGAACCAGTACCAAAGGAAGATGTATATTTTCTCATTAATAATATTTAATGCCATCACACAAAGAGCATCGTGTTTCTGTATTGAACCCGATGGACCATACTTGTGAAAAATGCATTTAGTGACCTAGATGATTAATTAAGAATATAAGGATATATTGTCAAAGTCCATGAACCAATTAATTGGTAGATTGATATTGATTAGATATTAGACTAATTGTTCGCAATCAGTTCATTAATCAAGCCATTTAGCAAGAGTGACCAATTAAAAATAAATTGACTATTCAATGAAAAAATGAAATGAATAGTGAACTAGCGTATTAGGTTGGTCCAAAAAAGGCTTCTTGGAATAGTTAAAACGCTTTCTGATTTTTTCAAAATTTAAGTCAAATAATTAATTTTTACCCCAGATGAACTCGATTGGATGATTCTAATTGCTGCCTCAAAAATTTTCTCATCTGAAGAAAGTGATGTTACCAAATATCTCGAACATATCGGACACTTTTTTGTTAAAAATGAAAATTTAAAATGGTTTAGGTTTTATTTTAGAAAATGAATATAAAGTTTAGAAGATTTTTAAATGTATTGAAAAAGTATCTGAAGATTTTAGAGCAATTTTTTTAATTTTTCAGATTAAAATTTGTGTAGAAAAACTGAATTTAGAAAGGCCACAAGATGATAAACGAAATCTTAAGATTCCTGGGAAAATTTCAAATGACTTTTTCTTTTGAAAAATTAATTTTAAGAGAAAATTAGAAAAGATTTCAATTGATCGTCTAAAATTTCTGAACAGAATGTGGGGAATTTTAAAGCAACATTTTTCAAAATTTTAGAAATAACTCGAGCAAGTTCAAGGCATTAAAAAAAAAATTTAGAAGCTTTTTAAGAATTTTGGAAGATTTTAAGAGAATAAAAAAAAATTTCTTAAGATTCATGAAAAAATCTCAGATAATTAACAAAAAATTAAATTCTAAGAGGAAATTGGGAAAGATTCCAAAACATTCTAAATTATTTACTACAATTTTAAAAAATTAATTTCAGAGAATATTTATTTTGCAGAATTTAAAAAAAATTGCAGGAAAAATTCGAATAATTTCAAAAGATATTTAGAAGGTTTAGAAGTTCTGAAAAGATTCCAAAAGAATTTTCTTAAGATTCGTGGGAAAATGATTAATGATTTCTTGTTTTGAAAAATCAATTTTAAGAAATTTAGAAAGTCTTTAAACCATTAAAAATGATTTCCTAAATTTTCAAAAAAGGGTGTATAAGATTTTGAAACAAATGTTTCAATTTGGCAAGATTAAATTTTTTTTAATTCGAGTAAATGCAAGAGATATTTAGAGGATTCGAAAAGATTCAAAAATAATTATAAAGTGGAAAAGATGAATTTTTTTTTAATGTAGATTTTTAAGGATTTCAAATAAAAAGATTGTAAGCTTTAACATTTTTTTGAGATGTTTCAAGAGAATAAACAAATTTGCTTGAAATTCCTGGGAAAATATGAATATAAAAAAGATATTTAGGAATTTAAGAGGCTTTAAAAAGAGATTAAAAATATTTTAAAACTTGAAAAGATTTCCAAAAATTTATAAAATATTTTTTGATTTCTTCCAAAATTTTTCGGGTTGAAAATTGAACTGTTTTGTAGAAAATTCGTATTTTTGAAAGAAAATTAATCTTCTTGGCGTTTGAACGATTTCAGCAATAGAAAAATTTAAGTTTAAAATTGGAAACAAAAGAGTTGTAGAGAATATTTTTCCCAAAAAGAAGCCATCATTTATTAAAATTCAATAATTTTAAAAAAATTGATAAGAAGCGATAGTAACAAAAAATTACTACTACCTTAAATCAAACTTTATCAATTCCAATTTTTTCTCTTGTATGAAAATGTAAAAACCCCATTTTTACCTATTAAAATAAAAAAATCAACTTTTCAAAAGAAAAAAAAACTAGAGCGAATAAAAATAGTAAGAAAGTATTTTTGTAGAAATTTTCCAAAGGTCCAAAAGTAGTATAAACGACCATTAAGGGGCGAAAAAGTCAATTTTTTTAGTAAAAATATTTCAAAAATTTCAATTTTTTGAGCTGATTTTCGCTGCGTTTAGAACATTTAAAAATTTTTTTTACTATGTACATCAGGAATCGAGGAAAATGGTTTTCTAGCAATATTATGTTGAAAAAAATCATGCTGAATGGAAATGTCTAATATTACAAAAAAGATATAATTTTCAATTGCTCGCACACGTCAAAAACTGATTTTTTTTTAATTTCTCATCTTGTCACAAGTCTCGAGTCTCGTCTCAAATCTCATCTTGAGTCTTGTCTCGAATGTCGTCTCGAATGTTGTCTCGAATCTCGTCTCGAATATTGCTTCGAATGTCGCCTCGGATCTCGTCTCGAATTTCGAGTTTTATCTCGAATCTCACCTCGTCTCGAATCTTGTCTCGAATCTCTATTTTCGTGAAAAAAGTACGACAGACAGACTACGCCTACGGGGCTACGAAACCCTAAAAAGCCTTTTTCGGACCACCCAGTAGCTTTGACTGATGAACTGAAGTAAGAATAGTTATCTAAAATAATTAGCGATCAGAAATTAGTAAACCTTTGGAAAAACTTCATCCAAAGGATTCATTCTGTCTTTGTGATTATTTGCAGCTCCCTGAACATTAGTACCAAGATTGAGAAAAGCACCACCCAAAAACCAATTGGTCAAATAAATTTGGCTGAGAACGTTGATGAAGTTGAGGACCTCACAAAACCCCAAATAGTAAGCCCAGGGTCGATTTAAATGAAGACGATTTATGAATCCCGTCCGAATTTCGCGTATCTTTTCATCACGATCTCCTCTCGTCGGTATAGTCATTCCATCGACTTCGATTTTTTCCTCTCGTATGGCTAAAGATGCTAAATGTAGCCCGGACACTAGCAACTTTAAACGGCCACCTAAAAAAGTGAATTTTAAATTAACTTCTGAAATGCTCTATTTTGAATTACGCTCAGAAGGGGCCATTCAAAAACTGCATCACATTTCTGGGGAAGGGGAGGGGGGGTATCGCAAAATGTTAAATCACACATGGAAAATATAAAGGTGAATAAATTTGTTTTTGAACACTTGAAAAAATAAAAATTAATCTTTTTTTTGCAAGTAAAGCATCTAAATACAGACTTCATACTCTCTTATTTCCCTCTTTAAAAAAAAAAACCACTTTTATAAAGAATTCTTCTTTTTCCCCTTTTTTCAAGAAACTTCCCCTTTTTCTAGGTTTGCTTATTTTTAATTTGTCGATGACTCTTTCCAGCGATATTTTTCGAATTTAATAATTATTGATTATTTAAACAAGTTTCACAAACAAATTCAGAGCTTGGCCATTTTTCAACGAATAGACTTTTGGCTATTGTTCAGTGAATAGGCTTTTAGCTATTTTTCAACGAATAGGCTCAATTTTTTTACAGAATTGGCTATTGTTACCTAAGAATGTCTTCCCGATGAATGTTTTGTATGATGCTTTGCAAATTTCTAAGAATTATTAATTATTTCAAAAAGTTAAGTGTTTGGTCATTTTTCAACGAATGGGATCAATTTGTTTACGGAATTACCAAGAATGTATTTTCAATAACTCTTTTCTACAATACTTTGTAAATTTACAATAATTATTAACTGTTTAAAAAAATTTTTATGAACATATTCAGAGTTTGGCTATTTTTTAAGCAGTAGGCACAATTTTTTTAAGGAGTCCACTAAGAATGTCTTTCCGATGACTCTTTTCTATGTTGCTTTGTAAATTTACAAGAATTAATCATTATTTGAACAATTTCCAGGAAAAAATTCAGAGTTTGGCTATTTTTCAATGAATAGGCTCAATTTTTCACAAAATTAACTAAGAATATCTTTCCCGAGGCTTTTTTCTACAAGTCTCTGTAAATGTCCAATATTTATTAATTATTTAAATAATTTTCATAAACAAATTAAGAGTTTGGCTATTTTTGAAAGAATAGGCTCAATTTTTTCTGGAATCAATAAATAATGTATTTCCAAAAACTCTTTTCCACGTTACTTTGCACTTTTACAATACTTATAAAAATTATTTAAACAATTTTCATGAACATATTCAGAGTTTGGCTGTTTTTCAAGGAATAGGCACAATTTGTTTACGGAGTCAACTGAAAATATCTTTCCGATGATTCTTTTCTATGTTGCTTCGTGAATTTACAAGAATTATTAATTATTTAAACAATTTTGATTAAAAAGTTAAGAGTTTGGCCATTTTTCAACGAATAGGCTCAATTTGTTCACGGAATTACTAAGAATGCATGAACAATATCTCTTTTCTACGATACTTTGCAAATTTACAATAATTATTAATTATTAAAACAATTTTTATAAACATATTCAGAGTTTGGCTGTTTTTCAAGGAATAGGCACACTTTGTTTACGGAGTCAATTAATAATATCTTTCCGATGACTTTTTTTTATGTTGCTTCGTGAATTTACAAGAATTATTAATTATTTTAAAAATTTTGATTAAAAAGTTAAGAGTTTGGCCATTTTTCAAAGAATGGGCTCAATTTGTTTACGGAATTACCAAGAATGTATTTCCAATTACTCTTTTCTACGAGACTTTGCAAATTTACAATAATTATTAATTATTTAAAAAACTTTTATAAACATTCAGAGTTTGGCTCTTTTCAAGTAATAGGCACAATTTGTTTACGGACTCAACTGAGAATGTCTTTCCGATGACTCTTTTCTATGTTTCTTTGTAAATTTACAAGAATTATTATTTTTAATATTATTATTTTTAACGAATTGAGTCAGTTTGTTTACAGAACCAAAAAGAATGTATTTAAAATAAGTTTTTCCTATGTTACTTTGCAAATTTACAATAATTCTTAATGTTTTAACAATTTTCATAAACATATTCAGAGTTTGGCTGTTTTTCAACGAATAGGCTCAATTTGTTTACGAATTCAACTAAGAATATCTGTCCGATGACTGTTTTCTATGTTGCTTTGTAAATTTACAAGAATTTTCAATTATTTAAACAATTTCGATTAAAAAATTGAGAGTTTGGCTATTTTTCAAAGAATAGGCTCCATTTCTTATAGAATTAATTAAGAATACCTTTCGAGTGACTTTTTGCTATAATGCTCTGCAAATTTCTGAGAATGAATCATGATTTAAACAATTTTGATAAACAAATCAAGAGTTTGGCTATTCTTTGAAGAATAGGCTCAATTTGTTTACGGAATCAATAAAGAATGTTTTTCAAATGCCTCTTTTCTATGATACTTTGCAAATTTACAAGAATTATTAATTATTTAAACAATTTTCATAAACACATTCAGAACAATTTGTTTACGGAGTCAGCTAAGATTGTCTTTCCGATGACTTTTTACTATGTTTTGTAAATTTACCAGAATTATTAATTATTTAAACAATTTCGATTAAAAAATTTAGAGTTTGGCTATTTTTCAACGAATAGGCTCAAATTTTACATAATTAGATAAGAATATCTTTCCGGTGACATTTTTCTATAATGATTTGCAAAATTTCAAAGAATTAATTATTATTTAAACCATGTTGATAAACAAATGAAGAGTTTGACCATTTTTCAACTAGTAGGCTCAATTTGTTTACGGAATCAATAAAAAAGGTTTTTCAAATAACTCTTTCCTATGTATGATACTTTGAAAATTTACAATAATTATTAATTATTTAAACCATTTTTATCAAGACATCCAAAGCTTAACTATTTTTCAAGGAATAGGCACAATTTCTTTACGGAGTCAACTATGAATTTCTTTCCGAAGACTCTTTTTCTATGTTTCTTTACAAATTCAGATTTTGGCTATTTTCAACGAATAGGCTAAATTTTTTTTTAGAATTAACCAAGAATATCTTTCCGATTACCTTTTTCTATGATGCTATGAAAAGTCTTTCTGATGACTCTTTTCTATGTTGCTTTGTAAATTTACAAGAACTAATAATAATTTTAACAATTTTCATACAAAAATTTTAATTAAATTTAAATTAATTTAATTTAAATTTAAAAACTCATTTTTGTTGTTAAAAATTCATAATTTTAGAAAAAAATTCGAGAATTTTGTTGCAAGTTATATTATTTTGTAAAAAATTCAACATTTTTATTCAAAATTCATCTTTTTTTGGTCGAAAAGTTCTCGACTGAAAATTCAACTGTCCTCTAAAAAAATTTACTTTTCTTCTTGAAGATTCGACAATTTAATTTTAAAATACAACTGTTTGTGGTTGTAGTTAATTCTTTTTCGTTGAAAAATTCGACCATTTTTGAAAATATGTCTTTTTAGGTTTAAAATTCAACTATTTGGTTAAAAATTCGGCTCAGGCTCAAAATAGCGTGACATAGTTTTTGAACGGCCCCTAATAGTTATAGAAGAATTCAAAATTGAAAAAAAAAACTTTGTTTAACATTCTTCAACAGTCCAAAACCATTTAACTTTCTAGTATTAAAAATTAATGAGCAAAATTCAATTTCCTTTTACCTTCAGTAGACCTCCAAAAATAATGGGGTAGGTAGAAAAGTAATGCTTGAAAGAAGAGAACAAAAGGAACCCATTGGTAATAAGCATGATGAATTACGTCATCTTTCTTGCTCATGGGACCGACACCCGGATGAGGTACTTCTCCCTCTTCTACTGCTGTCAAATTCATATGCTTGACCTGTAAAATTTTATAATTTAAAATTTCTTATAAAACGCATTATTAATATTAACAGACATCACACCCTCTCCCCTAATCCCTCTTTATGTCCTGTTTATTATTATTATTTATTCTTATTAGTATTGTTTTGTATTTTTTTTTGTGAAAAATTAATCTTCTTGATTGAAAATTTCACTGCTTGATTAAAAGTTGAACTAATTTAAAAAAAAATAATTTTATTAGTTAAAGATATATCTTTTTGGTTACATATTTTACTTATTTCTTGAAAATTCGTTCTTTTTGATCCATTTTCAACCAAAAGTGGAATAGTTAAATTTTCTGTTAAAAAAATAATTTCCAAAAACAAACAAAAAACGAATTTCTAAACAATTATTAAAATCTTAAACCAATAAAATGAATTTTCATCGAAGGAATTATGAAACTATTATTTAAACTGATAAAAGAAAGTAAAAGTACAGAGTTTGTCAGCATGAGAAATAGCAAAGGTGAAATTCTATATGATATAGACGGGATAGTAGACGCTTTGAAAGACTCTTTTAATTGACAATTCCAATATTGGTTGAAAATTGATCGATTTTAGTAGAAAGTTAAACAATTTGGTTAAAGATGTATGCATATTGTTGTAGACTCGTCTTTTTTGGTAGAAAATTAATCTTTTTGATTGAAAATTCAACTACTTTGTTATAAAATTCGTTTTTATTTTTGGGTTGAAAATTGATCGTTTTTATAGTTGGAAGTTCAACAGTTTCCTTGAAAATCTATGTATTTTGTTGTAAATTCGTCTTTTTGGTAGAAAACTAATTTTCTTGATTAAAAATTCAACTACTTTGTTAAAAATTCGTTTTCCTTGATTGAAACTCCATTTTTTCAATTGCAAATTTAACTATTCCGTTTCTTGTTAAAAATTGCTTGTTTTTATCTTAAAATTGAACTATTTGGTTGAAAATTAACCTTTTTGACGAAAATTTATATTGCCGAATTGAAAAATCAACTGTTTTGTAGAAAACTCGTGTTTTGACTTAAAAATTCAACTTTTTTTTAAGTTCGTCTTATTGGGTTGTAAGTTCTATTTCATTAATAATATTAACAGACTTCGCACTCTTTCCCCTAATCCCCTCTTTTCCCCTTTTTTTAAATTTATTTTTTCCCCTTGTTTTAAAGAAGATTTCCCTTTTTTTTGCTTTTTTTTCTTATTAGCAAACTAAATCAATTGATCCCAGAATGAAAATCCAACTGTTTATGGATAAAAGTTATTTTTTGTTGTTGAAAAGTCTACTGTATAGTTTTGATTCAGAATTCATCTCCTTTGGTTAAAATTCTACTATTTGGTTGAAAATTTAATTTTTTATTTGAAATTTCCACTATCTTTTTAAAAAGTCATCTTGTTTGGTCAATGATCCAACTTTTTTGTTGAAAATTTAACAATTTTGGTAGAAAGTTAATATTTTTTGGTTAAATAATCAACGGTTTGGTTAAAAATTAATCTGTTTTGATTAAACTATTTTGGTGAAAATTCGTCTTGAATTCAGCTGCTTTAATTTTAATTAAAACATTTTTTGGTTGAAATAACAACCATTAAATTTTTCTTCGAGAATTCATCTTTTTTGTTTGAAAATTGAACTCCTTTGTTGAAAATTTAAATATTTTGTTGAAAATTAGTTGCTTTTTTTCTTGAAAATTAAATTTTTAACTGAAAATTTAACCATTATATTTTTGGTTGAAAGTATGTATTTAAAATTAAAACTAATAATTTCTAGTTGCTAATTCAACTACTTTGATGAAAAATCATCTTTTTTGGTTGAATTCAACTGTTTTTTGAAATTTTATCTTTTTTTGGATGAACCCAACTGTTTTTTATTTAAAAATTGTTTTGGTTGTAATATCAACCATTACATTTTTCTTCGAGAATGCATCTTTTTTATTGAAAATTGATCTCTTTGGTAGAAAATTTAAATATTTTATTGAAAATTAGTTGTTTTTCTTTCGTTCAAAATTAAATTCGTGACTAAAAATTTAACTATTATATTTTTGGTTGTAAATTTTGTATTTAAATTTTAAACTAATATTTTCTAGTTGAAAATTCAACTATTTGGTTGAAAATTAATCTGGTTGAAAATTAATCTGTTTTGGTTAAAGATTCATTTTTTTTTAATTCGTCTTTTTGAGTTGAATTCAACTGTTTTTTATTTCAAATTGAAATCTTTTTTGTTTGAAAATTCATGTATTTTGTTGAAAATTTGTTTTCTTTGGTATTAAATTAATCTTCCTTGTCAAAAAATCATCTTTTTGATTGTAAATGCAACAATTTGGTGGAATATTTAATTATTTTATTGAAGACTCGTCTTTTTCATTGAATTATTGAATTCAATCAACAACTTAGTTTAAAGTTGTGCTACTTGGTAAATAATAATTATTTTTTTGGTTAAAGATTCATAATTTTAGTTCAAAATTCAACTATTTGGTAGTAAATAACCTTTTTTTTAAATTCATATTTTCGGGTTGAATATTCAACTGTCTTGTAGAAAATTCATCTTTTTGGCTTAAAGATTCAACAATTTGGTTAACAATTCAAATATTTGGTTGAGAATTATTCCTTTTTACTGAAAATGCATATTTTCGGATTTAAAATTCAATTATTTTTTCAAAATTCGTCTTTTTGGTTTGAAAATTCATCTCTTTTGGTAAAAATTTCATCTTTTTTGATAAAAAATGCAATAGTTTGGATGAAAATTCTTGTACTGTGTTGAAATTTCGCCTTTTTTGGTATAAAATTAAATTAATTTTGTTGATATAACAATGTACTATTTTGTAGAACACTGAACTGTTTGGAATAGAATGAAACATTTTTCTACAAAATAAGTCTTTTTGGCTCGAAAGTTCAACAAGTTGGTTGAATTTTTTTTCTTTCGTGACTGAAAAATCTTTCTTGGTTGAAAATTCAATTCTTTGGTTGAAGATTAATTTTGTTTTAATTAATTTTTTTAACTGAAAAATTTCTCTATTCTGTTCTGGATTTAAACCGTTTGTTACTGAATTCAATATGGTAAGTACCTTCATTAATTTTATTCAAAATAATTTATTCAACTATTTTGGTGAAAATTCGTTTTTTTTAGTTGAATTTTTTAAATTTAAATTAAAATATTTTGTAGTTGAAGTATTAATCAACCATTACATTTTTCTTTGAGAATTCCTTTTTTTGGTTAAATAATTATCTTTCCGGTTAAAAATTCATCTGTTTTGGTTGAGGATTCAACTATTTTGTTGACAATTAGTTTTTTTTCTTTGAAAATTAATTTTCAATTGGAAATTAAACTATTTTATTTTTGGTTGAAAATTTATATTTTGAATTAAAATTGATATTTTCTATTTGAAAATTCAACTATTTGGTTGATAAAATCTGTTTTTTTTTTTAAGATTCAACTATTTTGGTGAAAATTTCGTCTTGTTTGGTTAAATTCAACTGTTTTTTTATAAATTAAAAAAAAAATTGTGGTTCAAGTATAAACCATTACATTTTTCTTCGAGAATTATTTTTTGAAAGTTAATCTGTTTTGGTTGAGGATTCAACTATTTTGGTGAAGATTCGTCTTTTCTAGTTGAATTCAACTGTTTTTTATTTAAATTAAAATAATTTTTGTTTCAAGTATCAACTATTACATTTGTCTTCGAGAATTCATTTTTTTTTTTTTTTTTTGAAAATTGATCTCTTTGGATGAAAATTTAAATATTTTGTTGACAATTAGTTTTTTTTTTCTTTTAAAATGAAATTCTTAACTGAAAATTTAACTATTATATTTTTGGTGAACAAATTGTATTTAAAATAAGAACTAATCTTTTCTAGTTGAAAATTCAACTATTTGGTTAAAAAATAATTCGTTTTTTAAATTAATTTTCAACTGAAAAATGAAATAATCGATTTTTGATTGGATACTAATTTTTTTAAATTAACAATTCAAAGATTTGGTTTGATATTCATACACGTATTATGTTGGAAATTCGTCTTTCGGTAGATAATTAATCTTTTTGGTTAAAATGCAACTGTTTTTTGGTTGAAGTTTAATCTTTTTTCTTGAAAATTCGTCTTTTTGGGTTCAAAATTCATCTCTTTTGATAGAAAATTTTTTTGTTTAAAAATGCAATTATTTGTTGAAACTTGAAATCTCAAGAATTTATAGCGTTTGATATTGAATTCAATATGGTAGGTACCTACATTAATTTAATTTAAAATAATTTATTTCCCTATTTTCGTTAAAAATTGCCTATTGTTCTGTGAAGTCTTCATTAATTAAATAATTAAATTAAAGAAACCTACGACAGTAAAAGTGGACGTGAAGAAGCAGAATGTGTCTATTACATGATCTGGTACCCCAGTATCGCTTATGCATCTGAAAGAAAATAACATTTTTAATTTTTTTATTTATTTTACAAGGCCTTAATGTCAAATAAATGTCTATAATCACTGCCACGTGTTTTGAAAATGTTGAGCAGCATTATAACAACATGAGTGATCATTTAAACAATTATTTACTATTTTCCATTTTTATTGCTTTTTAAATTATAGACCTCGTTTAAGGAAAAAATTCACCAGATCATTTGCAAGTCAATGCTGGCAAATGAATCATGTTTTACGAAATGCAAAATCATTTTCCCAGGATGCAAAATCATTTTTCCAGGATGCAAAATAAAAAAGTTCAAAGAAGGTTTTCCCTATTCGTAAATAACGTAACTCGTAAACTCGGTGAAATAGTGTAAATCAAGTCTTGAATAGTGTTTCGCGAAGGCTCATATATTTATTTTTTAAATCTTCTTGTTTATGGCACGAAATTACAGTTGTGAAAGCTTGCTGCACAAAAGTCAAGTACCTTATGTGTTCTCCAATGAATTCCCTTGTAGAAACGAGAAGACAGCCAGCCAAGAGAATCAGGAAGGTGGCTCTGTAATGGAGTTTAAAAACTAAAAGAAAAAAAATCAGGCTTTAGTGTCAAGAGAGTAATGACAAATGACATCGACCCACTTCTCTGGCAGGTTTATTGACTGTAAAACAAAAATTATTCCTACTGATATTATCGATGGAAACATAATCCGGGTTGACTTTTAGTTTGAGGTGATTCTTCAGAACGGAAAATGTTGCAAGAACCGTTGACGGCATTTTGTATCACTTTTAACGTAATTATTTATCAGAAATTGTTTAAACTTTTTCAGATTTTAATTTAGGATGAATTTTCACTAAAAACTTGTTTTTTGCACTGGTGTCTTCGTGGAGTTTGATCCACCATGACGATCTCAATCGTTTAGAATTCGATTGGACACTGAAGAGTTATAATGAGAAATTCTACTTTGCCTTATCTTTTTTAGCTCTATATGTACAAACTCATTTCTAGAGATACCAATTTTGTATCGTTGAGGGGTTTACTTGTTTCTCGGCGATGTCCGTAATTCTCGAGTGATAAGAGAAATGATAAAAGATCTTACATTAAAGGCAGTGGCAGACGTCTTTGTGCTTTGATGCAAGTTTTTAAATAAGAGGAATATTCATCATTCGTTTCTTCAACTTTAACCCGAACTTCGAACCTCCCTAGGGACCGTGCATTAATTATGTAAACTTTTTTTCTTAAATTTTGAACCCCCCTTTTTTTGTGTCTGTAAATTCTGGCCCCCCCCCCCCCCCCCAATCAACGTAATTTTGCCACCTATTTGTTTCTTATGAATTAACAAAGTAGTTCAACTTTCAATCATGTAGTTCAACTTTCAACCAAAAAAGATGAATCTCAATGAACAATGTAATAGTTGATATTTTTAACAAGGAAAGATTTTCATTTTAAATCAAAAACAGTCAAAGTGAATAAAAAAGACGAATTTTCAAAAAAAAAAATTCAATTTATTTATTATGATTTTTATTAATAGTTGCATTTTTAACCGAAAGAGATGAAAGTTCTACCATAAGAGATGAATTTTCAAATAAAAAACGAATGTTCAATAAGAGATCAATTTTCAACTAAGAAAAATTTTTAGTCAATAAAGAAAAAAAATTTCATCCAAAATGTTGAATTTTCAAGCCTAAAAGGCGAGCTTCTTACAAAACAGTTAAAGTTTAAACTAAATAGTTGACTTTTCAAACAAAAAAAATGAATTTTTACGAAGTAGATTAATTTTCTATCAGAAAGCCAAATTCTCAACTGAATACATAAACTTTGAACCAAATAGTTGAATTTTCAACCAAGAAAATTGATTTTCTACCAAAAAAGATGAATTTTCAAAAAAATAAATAAATTTTTAACTGAATAGCTGAATCTTCAACCAAGAAGATAAATTTTATACTAAAAAGACGAATTTTCAATAAATTACATAAATTGTCAACTAGATAGGTGAATTTTTAAACTAGAAAAAATCAATTTTCTACCAAAAAAAAGGATTTTTCTGCAAAACAGTTGAATTTTTTATCAGATAGTTGAATTTTCTAGTTTTCAACTAAACTGTTGAATTTTCTAGCCAATAAGGTTTTTGGTTGAAGTATCAACCATTACATTTTTCTTCAAGAACTCATTTGTTTTTTAAATTGATTTCTTTAATTGAAAATTTTATATTTTGTAAAAAATTTAAATATTTTCTTGAAAATTACTTGTTTTTTTTTCGTTGAGAAAATCAATTTTTAACTGAAAATTAAACTATTACATTTTTGGTTGAAAATTTATATTTTCAATTAAAATTGATCCTTTATATTTGAAAATTCAACTATTTGGTTGAACATTAATCTGTTTTGGTTAAGGATTAACTTTTTTTTTTTAATTCGTCCTTTTTGATTGAATTTAACTGTATTTTTATAAATTAAAAAAAATTGTGGTTCAAGTATCAACCATTACATTTTTCTTCGAGAATTATTTTTTGAAAATTAATCTGTTTTGGTTGAGGATTCAACTGTTTTGGTAAATATTTGTCTTTTCTAGTTGAACTCAACTGTTTTTTATTTAAATTAAAATAATTTTTGGTTGACGTATCAACCATTACATTTGTCTTCGAGAATTCATTTTTTTTTAAATTGATCTTTTTGGATGAAAATTTAAATATTTTGTTGACTAACTGAAAATTTAACTAGTATATTTTTGGTGAACAAATTGTATTTAAAATTAAAACTAATCTTTTCTAGTTGAAAATTCAACTATTTGGTTAAAAATTGATTCGTTTTTTAAAATCAATTTTCAACTGAAAAATGAACTTATGCATTTTTTATTGGATTCTGATTTTTTTAAATTAAAAATTCAAAGATTTGGTTTGATATACATATACGTATTATGTTGGAAATTCATCTTTCGGTAAATAATTAATCTTCTCGGTTAAAATGCAACTATTTTTTGGTTGAAGTTTAATCTTTTTTCTTGAAAATTCGTCTTTTTGAGTTCAAAATTGTTTTTTTCGTTGAAAATTAAATTTTTAACTAAAAATTAAACTGTTATATTTTTGGTTGAAAATTTATATTTTAAATTAAAATTGATCTTTTCTGTTTGAAAATTCAACTATTTGGTTGAACATTAATCTGTTTTGGTTAAGGATTAACTAATTTTTTTTAATTCGTCCTTTTTGATTGAATTTAACTGTTTCTTATTTAAATTGAAAATCATTACATTTTTCTGCAAGAATTCAACTTTTTTTATTCAAAATTGATCTCTTTGGTTGAAAATTTTAATCTTTTATTTAAAATTAGTTGTTTTTTTGTTGAAAATCAACTTTTTCAACAAAAAATTTAACTATTTCATTTTTGGATAAAAAGTGATCAATTTTAGTTTAAAATTGATCTATTTGGCCTAAAAATTCAACTGTTTTGTTGAAAATTCGTCTTTTTGGGTTAAAATTCCATTATTTTTGTACAAAGTTCATTTTTGGTTGACAATTTATATTTTTGGGTTTAAAATTCAACTGTTTTCTAGAGAAATCGCCTTTTTGGTTTGGAAATTCAACAATTTGAATGAAATTTTTTCCGTCTTGACAGAAAACTCTTTCCATTTTTAAAATTTAACTCTTTTGTGGATAATTCTTTCTTTTTTGATTGAAAAGAAATTTTTTAATTGAAAATTCAACTATTCCATCATTTGTATAAAATGCATCGTTTTTACTTAACAATTCAACCATTTGGTTGAAAACTTATGTATTTTGTTTTAAATTCGTCTTTTTTTGCAGAAAATTAATCTTCTTGTTTGAAAATTTAATTATTTTGTTGAAAGTTATTTTATTTGATTAAAATTTCATCTTTTGATTCGAAAATTTGTTTGCTTGATTTTATAACTGCTTGGTTGCAAGTTAATCTGATTTATAAATTCATCTTGTTTGGTTGAATTCAACTACTTTCAAATTAGTTTTTTTTTGTATTAATTTTTTTAACTCAAAAATTTACTATTCCATTTTTGATTAAAATCTTCTTTTCTTACCAATTTTGATTATAATTTGTTTCAAAGTAGTTAATAAACAATTCAAAATTACCACTGAACCGGAAAAAATCGAGAAATGACAGTGCTTTTTTACCCGAAATTTTACAAATTTTTAGAAACAAAAATTTATCCAATCACTTGAAATATTGCATATTTCATATCACATAATATAATGTAATTTAAAGTAAGATCGATTTCAACTTTCTTTTAAATGTTAAAATCAATTGTTAACTTTTCCAATTCTGAAATAATTCAGTTTACAATGCGTGATTCTAAAATATTTTACTTTACAAATTTTTCCATTTTATGTTTTCATTTTTAAGTGTATATTTTCAGTTTAAAGAATTTAAAAATATAGTTTTGAAGACCTAAACAATCAAAAATTAGAAGCGTTTGTATTTGAAATTTTAGAATCATAATAGTTTAAGGTTGATCAACTGTAAATATAAATTAATTAATGATTTTTGAAACTGAACTTTATTTCAAGTGTTAAAAATTGAACAATAATTGTCAAACAAATTTAAATGTCTGATTGAAACTTTATAAACTATTTTCAATTTTTAAATAATTTCAAATGAGTTGATTCATAATCAGATCGTATTTCAATATTGTTTAGTCTAAAATATTCCATTTTTAACCCATTCAATTAAAAAATTTCTAAATAAAAAAAGAAAAATTTTGTAATACTTAGCAATATTTGACTGTTTATTTAAAAGGAGAATGTGTTAAATTTTGATGTCTATAAATAACAATTGAATAATTATTACTTTGAAACGACTTAAAATAAAAATAATTCAACTTAAAATGATTTATGTATAAAAAAAAGTTTGAATTTCACAATTGAAAGCGGTACTTTTTTGTTTTTTAAATTTTTATTGAGTTGAATGCGGGAAAATTTTGTATTTTTAAGATTTTAATTGTGTTTGAAACAAGGAAATTTAATTTTTTAATTTCTGTTGAATTGGCAGAGGGACCTTTCTTATTTTAAAATTTTGTATCGAGTTATAAAAGAGGAAATTTTTGTTTTCAATATTTAATGAATTCGAAGAAGCTTTTTTTTATAATTTTTGTTGCGATGGAAGTAGTTTACAATTTAAAATTTTGCATTTTAATGGAATGTAATTCAAAATTGTTTTTTTGAAAAGTGCTAAAAGCTTATATTTTATACGCATAAATTATTGAGCGTTTAAATTAAAAATGTCGGACCTAAAATTTCTTTAAGATTCCATTTTAAAATGTTAAAATTCAAACAACTTTGAAATTTTTCGAATTTCTTTCGAATTTTTAAATTTCAATGACCCTGAACATTTTTTTTTAGATTAAAACGGCACCGCTGCAATTGTATTTGAAAAATCAAAACAAATATTTTCATAATTTGCATTATTTACAATACATATATAATATTATATATATAATACATAATTGACATATTTCTCAAATTTCTGTGTGTATTTTAAACAATTTGAAACTACATAAGAAAACTAACTCAAAAAATTTTACAAACATTAAAAATTAAAAAATTAAAACGTTTATGTAAAATTAGTTTTTCTTCAAAATAACACGAAAGGTGTAAAAATTCTGAGATAATTAGTCCCAAGATGTGAAGTCGTTTACTTAATTCTGTTGAAGACAAACATAGTAAAAATTGCGTCTTCAAGTTGTTGACATTATGTATCATGATTCTAACTAACAAAGTGGCTCGACTCTAAAAGATCAACATACAAATTTTTCCTTATTCAACGCATGTTGAAATGTTCAAATTGTTAGTTCTGAGTTTTCAGTTTGAAAATATTTACGATTTTAATATTTATATTTTTGAATGTTTAGCAAAATTGTGAAATATTATTTGGTGGAATTTTTTTGGATTTAGGTCCCAAAAGAATTGAATTTAATTTGTTAATAAAAGACTTCACTATACCAAAAAAGATGAATTTTCAACAAAGGAGTTTAGTTTTTAGGCTAAAAAGTCGAATTCTTTAGAAAACAGTTGACTTCTAAAACCGAAAAGATAAATTCTCTACCAAGAAAGTTAATTTACAACCAAGAAGGATCATTTTTTAACAAAAAAGTTGGATTAAAAAAAAATAGGTCAGACCAAAAAGTTGAATTTACAACAAAGTTGAACTTTTAAGCAAACGAGACGAATTTTTAAAGCAAAAGACGAATTTTAAACGAATAGTTGTACTTTCAGCTAAGAAAGATTTTTCAATTAAGAAAGAACAAAATTGGAACCATATTGTAAATTTAAAAAGTTTATTTTGAAGAAACAAATCGAATTTTCAACATAATAGTTAAATTTTCAGTTGAAAAAATTGATTTTCAACAAAAAAGAACGAATTTTCAACAAAATAGTTCAATCTACAAACAATAAAATGATTTTTTAACAAAGTAGTTCAACTTTCCACCAAGTTTGTTCAACGAAAAATGTGATAATTGAATTTTCAACTAAAAACAATCAATTTGCAGCCAAAAATGGAATAGTTAAATTTTCAGTTAGGAAAACCAATTTTCAACAAAAAATTTTTTTTACAAAATAGTTAAATCTTTAACAAATAACATTAATTTTTAACAAAATAGTTCAACTTTCAAACAATTAGTTTAATTTTCGTCCTAAATTGATGACTTTTTAACAAAACTGTTGAATTTGTAACTAAATGATTAAATTTTCAACAAAATAATTGAATTTGTAACCAAATAGTGGAATTTTTAACTGAAAAAGATACATTTTTAGCTAGAAATGGAATAGTTAAATTTTCAGTTAAGAAAAACTAATTTTCAACAAAAAAACGAACTTTCAACAAACTAGTTCAATTTTCAACCAAGAAAAATGATTATTCAAATAAATAGTTAAATTAAAAAAAGTGGTTTAGAACAAAAAGCTGCATTTACAACCAAATATTTGAACTTTCAAAAAAAGAAACGAATTCAAAAAAACGAATTTCAAACAAAAGAGTTGAACTTTCAACAAAGAAAGATTTTTGAATCCAGAAAGAAAAAAAAAGTCAACAATATTGTTGAATTTTCAAGCCAAAAAGACGAATTCTCTACAAAAAAAGTTTAAATTTCAAACCGAAAATATAAATTTTCAACTGAAAAATCAATTTTAAACTAAAAATAATTGAATTTTAAACTAAAAACTATCAATTTTCAACAAAAAATGGATTGTTTAAGTTTTCAATTCAAAAATTTCCTACTCGGTGGGTTTCCTATCACCACTACGTAGCGCGTCCTCAGGTTGCGGATAGAGGAACGGCCCGTAAGGCTGAACAGCCCCCAAGGTTAACTGCGAATACAAGAATAAGCAGTCGCGGACAGCCGATAGGAGCCAGTCGTGGGTGTGGTGAATCTAGCACTGGTAAAAAATAGGTACACGACAACCATGGCTTGGGGGGACCCACCCATTCGCGTTCATACACAATGGGTGGGTTCTGGCAAGCCAAGGTGCCGCGTGTACCCACCTAGAAACTATACCCGAACCAAAACTAAAAATCTTGTAAGGGAAAAATCCTGCTGCCCATTGGACACTGCAGCGATGACACTGCCCGCAAGGGATGTGTGGAATGATTCGCCTGCATAGGGCCAAAGGGGTATTGATGCCAGTAGGCGCGCTGCCTTGCAGGGGGACGTTAGGGTACGAGGATGAAACTGTAATGTGTCTGACGACAAGTTGACATGGTTCTTGTCAGAGTCGGAAAGCTCCCATACTTAGACCTAGGGAGGTATGGGGGTTATCACTCCTGGGACAGTGGACTCACCTACGATCGGAATAGGATCCTAACGTGCGGATTATCTTGAAACTACCATGGCTAACTTGCAAAAACAAAAAACTACAGTTAAAGATCTAAGGGTGGGAACTCTAAACGCGCGTAGTCTAAAAACTGGCCGATTTAGCGAACTTATTAAGATAGCAATTGAATACAAAACTGACGTAATAGCACTTCAAGAAACTTGCTGGTCGGGCGATTTCGCGTCAATTTCTAGGGATAACTATACTTTCTACTGGGGAGGAGCTAAGGGGCAAAGACTGGGGACTGGTTTTCTTATTAATAAAAGAATTTCGCAAGCACTTATCGACATGCAATTCATTAATGACCGGTTATCATACATTGTACTAAAGGGTAATTTCAGCAAACACGTATTAATCAATGTGCACTGCCCCACCGAGAACAAAGACGAAGACACTAAAGATCTTTTTTATGAAACAATCGAGCAGGTTTTTGACAAGTTCTCAACGTTTGACGCAAAAATAGTATTGGGGGATTTCAACGCGAAAATTGGAAAAGAACCAATGTATAGGCCTACAATAGGATCAGAAAGTTTGCATGACGTCAGTAATGATAATGGAACCAGAGTAATAAACTTTGCAGCTTCAAAGAACCTCGTTGTCAAAAGCACATATTTCAAGCATAAAAATATACATAAGGCCACCTGGACATCACCAGATGGTAATACTCACAATCAGATTGATCACGTTCTAATAGACAGAAGACGTCATACAAACATTCTCGATATAAGATCGTATAGGGGAGCGGATTTAAATTCAGACCATTTTCTCGTGATAGCAAAACTAAGATCTAGGCTAGCGTTAAGTAAGAAAACAAGCCGCACAGAGCCAACAGTTCGTTTCAATATAGATAAGTTCAAAACAGCAACAGAAACATTAAATTACCAAGTTGAGATTTCTAATAGTTTCGACGCTCTCCAAGAACAGAGAGACGATAACAATAATCACGAGGAGGACCCGGAAACCCTGTGGAGCAATACGAAAAAGGCGATAAAGGCAGCCGCGAAACTTACGATAGGTTTTAAGAAAGTAACCAAAAGCAAACCATGGTTTGACGAAGAGTGCAAACTCTGGTTTGAGAAACGTCGGAAGGCCAGACTAAGTAGTTTACAAAATAAGTGCGATCAAACACATAAGAAATATCTCGAGATTAGCAAAAGTACAAATAGGCTCTATAGATCCAAGAAAAGGGAGTGGGAAAAGAATAAAATACTAGCAATAGAAGCGCATAATAAACAAAATAACCCGCGTGAGATGTACAGGGGAATCAATTTTATAAGGAAAGGCTTTCAAAGT
Organism: Andricus curvator; assembly: GCA_932195095.1. Classification (NCBI taxonomy): domain Eukaryota; kingdom Metazoa; phylum Arthropoda; class Insecta; order Hymenoptera; family Cynipidae; genus Andricus; species Andricus curvator. Next base: position 348,842 of record CAKNYM010053093.1, read on the forward strand.
AGAACGGAAGTAATGAGGGACGAAAATGGCAATCTAGTAGCCGATGCGACAGAGAGACTGAATTTATGGAAAGATTATTTCGATAAACTATTAAATGTACGCGAAGCCCCCGTTGAAGGTAATCTCGGCGAAATCCACACTGCTGATCTATTAATTAACGATCCTACTGATATAGAAATAGAAATGGCTATAAAGAAGTTGAAAAATAACAAAGCCACGGGCATCGATGACCTACCGTCAGAACTGATAAAAAATGGAGGCCCTTGCCTCACGAGGCAAATTTGTAAATTGATACGCGCAGTTTGGAAAACAGAACGCATGCCGGAAGAATGGAATACCTCTATCATTATTCCCATTTTTAAAAAAGGCAATAAAACTAACTGTAACAACTATCGGGGAATTTCACTTGTGCCTTCGTGCTACAAGATCCTGTCTAATGTTATCCTAAGTAGACTAACTCCTTTTGCCGAGGAAATCATTGGGGATTACCAGTGTGGATTCCGCCGAAACCGATCTACAAGTGATCAAATGTTTACAATTAGACAACTGTTAGAAAAGAAATGGGAATTTAATGAAGCAGTACATCAGCTATTTATCGATTTTAAAAAAGCTTACGACTCTATTATACGCGCGCGAATGTACTGGATCCTAGAGTTCTTGGGTGTGCCAAGAAAATTGGTTAGACTTATCGAAATTTGCTTAAGCGGCAGTAAGGGTAGAATACGCGTAAACGGTAGTTTATCTGAAGAGTTTTCGATCCGCGATGGCCTGAAACAGGGCGATGCACTTTCGTGCGTCCTTTTTAACTTAGTTTTAGAATACGTGGTTAGGCAAGTGCAGGCAAATCCGACCGGTGCTACCCTCAATGGGGTAATACAAATTCTTGGATATGCGGATGATCTCGACGTACTAGGGGATGATAAAGAAACGGTAGCTAAAAATGCAGAAATCTTGATCGCAAAAGCCAAAGAGATTGGCTTGGAAGTTAGCGAATCGAAGACAAAATATATGACCGTCGTCAGGCCCGGACAAAGTAATCAAGACGGGGATCTAATGGCCGGAAATATGAAATTCGAAAGGGTTAACGAGTTTAAATACCTCGGGTCTATTATAACTAGCGAAAATTAGATTAAAACGGAAATCAATGCGCGGCTACACGCTGGCAATGGGTGCTATTATGCAGCAAACACGCTACTAAAATCGCGATCGCTATCTAGAAACATCAAAGTAAGAATTTACAAAACGATAATAATGCCGGTCGTCATGTACGGGTGTGAAACGTGGGCGCTGACGAAAGGAGAAGAGAATAGGTTTAGAGTTTTCGAGAATAAAGTACTTAGAAAAATCTATGGTCCAAAAAGGGACGAAGAGACCGGCGAGTGGAGAAAACTGCATAATGATGAGCTGCACGCTCTCTACGGGTCAGCAAATATTAATAGAGTAATGAAAGCGCGTAAATTAAGATGGGCGGGGCATGCAGCAAGAATGGGCAATGAAAGAACAGTGGCGCAAGTTTTAAGAGGGAGGCCGACTGGTAAGAGACCCCTAGGCAGACCGAGAAACAGATGGGAGAAAAATGTAAGGGATGATCTAAAAGAACTAGGACATGATTACTTAAACTGGATGGAGAATGCACAAGACAGAGATGTGTGGCGGTCTCGGGTAGATGAGGCAATGAACTTTCGAGTTCGAACTGCTAATCTATAATAATATAATATAATAAAGAAAGAAATCGAATTTTCAACAAAATAGTTCAATTCTCAACAAAAGGGATGAATCTTCAACTAATAAAATGAATTTTTAACAAAGTAGTTAAACTTTCAACCAAATTTAATTTGTTTGATTCTCATCAAGATTAAAAAATTTTCTAAAAAAAAAATAGGAATTTTTAATCAATATATTAGTTTCCAACCAAAAATGGAATAGGTAAATTTTCAGTAAAAAAAATTAACTTTCAGCAAAAAAGAACGAATTTTCAACAAAAAATGTTATAGTTGAATTTGCAATTAAAAACTTTAAATTTGCAGCCAAAAACGAAATAGTTAAATTTTTAGTTCAATAAATTGATTTTGAGCAAAAAAAATCGAATTTTCAACAAAATAATTACTCAACCAAAGGGATAAATCTTCAACTAATAAAATGATTTTTTTAAACAAAGTAGTTCAAATTGCAACCAAGTACTTTCATTTTCAAACAGGAATATTAATTTTCTACCAAAAAATACGAATTTTCAACAAATACATTAACTTTCAATTAAAAAGTGAGTAGTTAAACTTTTAGTTAAGAAAATTAATTTTCAGCAAAAAAGGTCGACTTTGCGATCAATTTGCAGCGAAAAATGAAATAGCTAACAAATTTTTAACAAAATAGTTGAATTTTCAACCAGTAACATTAAGTTCTAACAAAGCAGTTCAGCTTTCAACCAAGTAGTTTAATTTTCGATCAAAAACGATGACTTTTGAACAAATCACTTGTATTTTTAACAAAATAAAATTTTTAACAAAATATTTGAATTTGTAATTTGTAAGCAAACGGTAGAATTTCCAACCTACGAAGATTTTTTTTTAAACAAATAGTTGAAGTTTTAACTGACAAAGATAAATTTTCAATCAAAAAGTTGCTTTTTTCAGGTCAGAAAAATTATCGTCAACAAAAAAATTTTTTTTAACAGCATACTCCAATTTCAACCAAAAAATATTTTTATTTTAATCAAAAACAGTTAATTTCAACCAATAAATATGAGTTTTCAACGTTTCGACACACAATTGTGGCCCTCGTCAGTCGATTTTTGTATTGGGTAAAAAATTACATTCATTGTTTTCTAAAATATTTTTTTAACTCGCTTTGAATTGTACTCTTTAAAAATCTCAATATAAAATTCGTAAAGGATTACATATTTAAACTTGAAATTTTTCATTTTTTAGGCTTGAAAATGTATTCTAATTTATTCGCGTCCCCCTGTTGCGCGGCAATTCGAAATTTCTGTGAAGACTTCTCTTGGATATCCCCACTACTGCCACTCTGTCATGTGGCCCCACTGCCACACACTGGTTTTTCTTCAAATTTTAAATGTTAACTTTCGTTTTTCTTCAATATTATCCAGGAATTTTTAATAACCTGAGAAAAATACATTAACGTATTTGCCACTTTCTAGTATACATGCGTATTCGCCTAAATATATGATTACTTCACACTATTACACTAATGGTCGCCAGTAGCAATCGATTTATAATCATTTCATCATCTCTACAACTGAAAAGTGGACAATTTATCTTTTTTCATTTCTCAATGATAGTGATCAGTGATAAAATACGATAGGAATTGATATTCTCTCTCGGTAGGAATGAAGAGGTGTGTTTCAAAGAACGTGATTCAAGTACCTTAGTGCAGAATTTAAAAACGAAAAAACAAAGGAACACTAAAAAGTGTCCTGAATTTCAATTTAACGATATGTGAGACCAAATTAAAAATTTATATCACGCAACATTTTTGGCTCGGGAGTATTGTTTCCTTGTTCTTTTATGTTCTTTTTTAATGCTACTTAAGAAACTGGTTGCAGACAAAATGTTACATGAATCCCAATCACTTTTCTCTTAACAACAAACATTCAGTCTTCGCAGCCCAAAAGTTGGAAAACTGGGGAAATAGGGTGTCTTACGAAAATAGGAGAATAGGGGCATTTTATTTTAATAAAATTAATTTGATAAGTAGATAAATAAGGGGTTTCTAATCCAAGATTCCTGTAACCGACATGTTACCGACATCGAGACCATTCCACAGCTCAAGTGGTTCGTGTCCGTGCTAAGTTTCTAGTGTTCAAGCTAAAAAGTCGAATTCTTTAGACAGCATTTGACTTTTAAACCCGAAAAGATTAATTTTCAACAAAAATATTAATTTTCAAAAAAGAAAGATGAATTTGTAATCAAATAGTTAGATTTACAACCTACAAAGATGAATTTTCAAACCAAAAAGGCGATATTATAATAAAAGAGTTGATTTTTCAACCAAGACAGATTTGTCGGTCAGGAAAAAAAATCAACCAAATTTTTTTAAATTTCAAGCGAATAAAATGAGTTTTCTACAAAAAACTTGATTGATTTTTAACGGCTGTGTCTGATTTTTAATTTTAATTATCCAAGGTTATGAAAGATATTCGACTATACTCATCCCGAATTTTGGGACGACGAGACACTTCGATTTTTAACCCTAAAATATCAATTTTCAACAAAAAAGTACGTTTTCAACCAAATAGATCCAGTTTCTATAAAACTGTTGAATTTTCAAACACAAAAGGCGACTTTTCTACAAAAAAGTTGAATTTTCAACCAAGATAAATGAATTATTAACCAAATAGTTGAATTTTCAACTTAGAAACATCTACAAACCCATAAGGCAAATTTGTAACAAAAGAGTGGAATTTTCAACCAAAAAAGATTTTTCATCAAGAACAAAAAAAAACACCAATTGTGGAATTTTCAAGGCCAAAAGATGAATTTTCTATAAAACAGTTTAATTTCCAACCGAAAATATGAAGCTTCAACCGAAAAAATGATTTTTCACAAAGTAGTTCATCTTTAAGCCACAAAATACCACTTTTCTACCATAAAAAAATGAATTTTCTACCAAACTATTGAAATTTCAAGGCAGAAACCGAATTTTTTTACAAAACAGTTGAATTTTTAACCCAAAAATATAAATTTCCAAGAAAAAAAGTCATTTTTCAATAAAATAGTTAAATTTTCAACCAAAAATATGAATCTTCAACCAAAAAAGATTACTTTTCAACCATAAAAGATGAATTTACATTACAAAAGGATGAATTTTCTATCCAGAAAGACGAATGTTCAACAGTTAAATTTTCTACTACAAAATATGAATTTTTAATAAAAATTTAATAGTTGATATTTCAATGAAAAAGGAATTTTATTTATAATAAAAAAGTTTAATTCAACCAAAAAATACGAATTTTAAACAAAATAGTTGAATGTTCAACAAAAACAGATTAATTGTTATCCAAATAATTGCACTTTTGACCAAAAAAGATTATATTTCTATCAAGAGATAAATGTTTTAAACCAAAAAAGGTAATTTTTAAAAAACACTTAAATTTTCAACCTGAAAGTATGAGTTTTCAACAAAATAATACAATTTTCAACGAGATAACAGAAATTTTAATGTAAAAGATGAATTCTCAGCACAAAATATACTAGTATATTTATCAATTAAAAATTATTCACTTACACGGAAAAAATTTATCCGTAAAAAAGTCACGAACTAGTAGCTAGGTCTCGGATATGAGAAAAATTCATCGGATATTTATGTATTTTCGTAAATAATCTGCGACCTTTGAGAAAGATTGACGTAATATTACAAAAATATTACGAGTGATTAAGAAAAGATTCTCAGAGCACTCACGAGCTTGCCCGACAAATCTGGGAACTAGAAAGTAGGTTCGCCTGTACGTGGCCCGCACACATGCTCGCCCAGACGAGCGGTGCTTGTGTGCACTCGTATGTGTGCTTCGAGCTCGTCGGATGAGTGGCTAGAAGTTTTATAATACCTATTTTGTTTGACCTCGATGGCTGCGCGTGTTTACGCACTCCTGGTTTATGTTTAGAAACTGGTGTTCGAATCTTCTGAGTTGAAAATTTTTAAATTAATATAAATTAAATCGCACAAATAAAATTTTTCCTCTTTATATTTCAGTCTCAAATTTTCAGGAACTGTTCGTAGGAAATTCGAACTGTTCGTAAGAAACTTCGAAATTTATCCATATATTTCTCATAGAAATAAGGATGTAATGTTTCATTTTTTTATCTCGTATCCGAGACCTAGCTACAAGTTCGTGACTTTTTCACGGATAAATTTTTTCCGTGTACAACGAAAATTAGTAGGATTTGCTTCTTTAATGAAAATAAAACGAGAAAATGGGGAACTTTCTTGAAAACAGGGGAAAAAGAGGAATCCTTCAAAAAGGGGAAAGGAGGAAAATAGGGGAAAGATCATGAAGTCGAATATTGCATTCATATCGTAATTAATTTTATTTGGGCCAATAGCCTGTTCATTATTATGGGTTTTATAATATGTACTTTTTATCTCGGTTTTTATTGTCTTGATTAGAGATTTTTTTACGGAAATGAGGTGTCTATCCTTTAGAAATTAAATCAAATCTTCTCTAGACATATATACATAATCTACTACGTCTCTACGGTAATAGAAAATACAGTTTTCTTAGCTTTTTCTACACCATAAACTGAAGGAATCACGTGTGTTTGCCAAAAACTGTTTGAATCACATATCTAAGATGTGAAGAATTCTTATTTGAGGAGAATGACAAAGTGTATAGTAAAATCGCCAATTTTTCCTATAGGTGGGTTTAAAGACTTAATCAACGAAACTGTAAATTGGAGGTACACATACGTCATACAACGTACGAAATACGCAGTGAGCTGTTTGATAAAGAATACAAGGAATTAGCACTCAGTCATCAACTGATAATACAAAAAGAGATTTAAAGTTGTAAATTAGTCAATAATTACACTCTTTCCCCTATTCCCCACTTTTCCCCTTTTTTAAAGAATTCCTCTTTTTACCCTGTTTTCTCGTTTTTTCAAAAATCAAACAATTTTTCGTTGGAAGTTAGTTCTTTTGCATTGAAAAGTCTACTATTATATCTTTGGTTCAGAATTAGTGATGCATTCGAGATGATTTCGAGAAAATTCGAGATTTTCTTTAAACTTGTTCAGGTGAACTCAAAACTTCATGGAGATCTAGAATCTCAAATAAAAAATTACGAGATTCTGGACTCTGGATGCCGATTTTTTTTAAGATTCTCGACTTCCATTAATTTTTTAGTTCACCTAAACTTGGTTCAAGAAAATCTCGAATTTTCTCGAAATCGCCCCGAATTCATCACCATTCAGAATTCAACTTCCTTGGTTAAAAATTCTACTATTTGGTTGAGAATAAATGAATTTTCAACTGTTTATATCTTATATATAAATATTCAACTATTTTTGTTAAGAAGTAATCTTTTTTGGTCAAAAATTCAACCGTTTTGTTGAACCATCTTTTTAGATAGAAAATTCATCATTTTAGATTCCAAATTCATCTTATGGTAGAAAAGTAATGTTTTTTAGATAAAAGATAATTCCTTTCAATTGAAAAGTTGTTTTTTTATTGAAAATTCTTTTTTTTTTATAAAAGTTAATTCTGTTTTATTGAAAAGTCTACTAATATATTTTTGATTCAGAATTCTTTTTAGTAGAAAATTAATCTATTTTTTGAAAATTAACTTTTTTGTTGAAAATATATAGAGTGGAGAATTTAATTGTTTAGTAGAAAATTCGCATTTTTAGTTTGA